>JAQIXA010003167.1:0-14856 GCA_034699045.1 Nanhermannia cf. coronata Gr-Ori-00579
CTTGTATGCTTAAACGAACTTATAACTTATACAGTCTCTACCCATATATATATATATATATATTCTCAAAAGTGGAATTAATTATCTGACAAGGTAACCTTTTTACATGGAGTCCTTGGATCAAATATCATGACCGTTAGCCGGCTGAATTTCAGCCGGCTAATTATGTATGTATCTATAATATAAATAATTTAAAGGGTAGGTAGCTTATTTATGAATGATTTTTCATTTTTTGGATTTTGAAATTTTATAAGAAGGGTAGAGGATGAATGTAGAAGATGAAATTTCATATGTTATATCAAATGGGATTAATGTACATAATACAATAGTAGGTAATGAGTACTTTACTTAAGTAGGTACAACTACTCCTTAAACTTAAAAAAATCAAAATACATAATAAAATTGTATACACTTTACTATACATGTAATGTAATGTAATAAAATACTAACTTTAGGGCAGTACTAAAGCCTAAAAGACTAGTACTTTTAGTAAATACCAGTAGTAATTTAAATTAGTATTTTAAATGTAGCTAACCTATACTAACCTACTACTCTAAAAATGCAAAAATTTAGGAATTCGAAATATTTATGGAAGATTTTGGTTTTGGAGATTTAGGGTTGAGACGATAAACTCAAGTTAGGTAGTTAGTATTCTATTACATGTAAAGTAAAGTGTATACAATTTTATTATGTATTTTGATTTTGAAATTCAAAACATGAAAATCACAAATACATAATATTGGTATATATTGTACGGATACAATGTATGTATACTGTTTAGTATTGACTGTCAATAATCTCGAATTTCAGCTTATTTATTAGTCATCTGAAACCATGTTCTATTACATAAATATTTAGAAAATGTATTTTCTCGAGAAAGTAGAACAAAAACCAAGTAATGTACATCAATGCAAAATCCAGTTCTACAGGGTGACTTGAAAGTCTCTGGGTCCTCTTTGAATGTGAATAACTCAAAGATCATCAGCCCGATTTCCATGATATACATGTCTTTCGATAGAGGTTGAACAAACATAGATATTATATGTCATAACCGAACTATGCTAGTTCCTGCGCTAGGATTATTTTACGAAAAATAGTTTTTTTTTTGTAAAATATGGAGCCTAAAATACAGTGATTGGAGTTTTTTAATTGTAAAGTCCTTGTAATCATAAAGATTAATAATTTTATAACCTTTTTGAATCCAAATATAGGCCAAATAACCAAATATAAACCAAATCTTAACGGTTTCAAAAGTTAGAGCGTCTTGAAAAATATTTTTTTTTTTTTTTTAGAAAATTCAAATTTTTGAAAATTTTTGTGAATTAAACAAGGAAAAGGCTTTTCGTAAAATAACCCTAGCGCAGTAATTAGTATTGCTGGATTATGACATGTAATAAGTAATATCTAAGTTTGTTCAACCTCTATCGAATGAAATGCATATCATGGAAATCGGGTTGATGGTCTTTGAGTTATTCACACTTAAAGTAGGTCCAGTTACTCGATCTTTGTTTTGTCCTGTCATGCTAAATAAGTCTTAAGATTCCTATTTACTTATTAGCAGAGCTTATAAAATCCTTATAAAAGAGGATTAGAAGTATAAGGTAGGGTATGTAAATGATAAATCTAGAAAAATCGAATTTGAGTTTTTGTCTCTGGATTTTAAGTTTAAGGTATTTATTGTGCTTTCTTAAGGGTCTACTCTACATAGAGAGTGGTAAAGATCTAATACCTATAAGGCTAGTTAATTAGGTGTTTTGTAGCTGAAAAGTCCTATCTATTTACTTGGTCCTACTCCTACACTCCTTATTTTATACCCAAAATCCAGCAGAATTTATATACTGGATTTTTTTATATGTAGTCTCATAATCATATTACATATTACCATATATCATATCATACCGATATATCATCCAATACAGTATGCAGAGCTATATTCGAATTCCTACAGTAAGTAAGTCATAATATGAAAAAAGTAGGTAGGTAAATGAAAGGCAAAATTAAAATGTATTTGAAATTAAAGCCCTTATAAATAAATAAAAAAAAGATACATAAAAAGATAAAGATCCTACAGTGGATTGTAATTGAAGTGTTACAAAACCTAATGGATAATTGATATAATAAGGATTAGTGTAATAATAAAATAACAACATTCGAGGCTTCAAGAAATAAAATAAAATAAAATAAAATACATACCAAATAAAATGGGGAAAAAATTATGCATTTATTTTTTGGTCTATCCATCCATTTCTATTCCATTTTGAAGTAATACGAGTAATACTAATTATGCACTATAGAACAGACAGAAAAGCTATTTTTTTTATCCAAAATACTATTACTAATGTATATATATATACTTAAGTACAATACTATAATTTATCAAAAATAAATTCTACTATGATTGTATTTCCTATTATATTTTGTATTAGAGTAGGGTACCTATACCTATAACAAGTAGCCTACATATCTATGTATTGGTAGATACATACTGATATGTATAGAGAATTTTTTATTTATCTTTGGTACCTACCATATTTCTTTAGATATTATTAGGGTACTGTTATGTATGTAAGTACCTACCTATGCACATATAATATCGGATATTTATGTTAGTCTCAAAATTACATAGTATACGAATTTACCTGGCTAATGAATTGTACATAAGTAGGGTACCTACATACCTATACTAATAGTTATAGTATAAGGTACTATATTATGACAATATACTGTACTGTACTGCTGATAGTAAATAAACTGTCTTAGGACAGAGAAAACAGCTCGCCCTGAAACATTTCAACATATTTACATAACAGAACATAAGAAACTAAAATGACAACCATGATAAGATATAATAAAAACCAGAAAAAAAATTTGAAAAATATTTTCCAATTTGACATTCAAAAATTTCAAGAAAATAAATGGAACAGAACAAAAAATTTGTTGAAATTTTCGAATATCAAACTAGAAATTTTATTTCAAAATAATAAAAACAACAGTCAACCATGATAAAATATAATCCAAAAATAGAAAAAAATTTTTGAAAAAATATTTCCAATTTGATATTAAAAAATCCAAAAATATTAGACTGTCTTTATATAAACCAATGGTAAATTAGGGTACAAAGGAACAGGTACCATAAAATGAGACAGTTTGTACCAAGTAATTGACACATTTTGATATTTAAAATAACTTAAAATTACATGAAACACCCATAAATGATAGATACGACAAGGGACTCTGTTATCAAAAAGATATTGGTTCAAATCCAACTGTTCCACCTTCGTGCAGAAACGTCTATTGGACAATGAATATGAACCAATGTCATTTATGGGAAATTGTCCAATAAAGTCATATTGACTTTCATTTAATGATACTAGCCGAAGGTACTGATGGGACAAACACTATTTAAGACAATATAATTAAGTGCCCTATGATCTTATAATTTTTCATTGGGGATGAGACCATTCTGGAACAAAAACATCCATTTAAATATCGATAAGTACGGATCATACAGACAGACAGACAGACAGACAGACAGACAGACAGAAAGCATAATCGCAAAAGCCCGCCCTAGGGCGAGCTAATAAATTGATTAATCCTATAAGGGCATCTGAGACCCTGCATGAGCGAATTTAACTATCCATTTAAATACAAAAAGGGTTAAAATAAAAAGTTTAAAAATATCTGATTTGTACATAATTTGGTTTATGAGTGAAAAAATAATTTCAGAGTGTCATTCAGTTTTCTCCTGATAGTAAAACCTTAATTATAAAAAATACATATAATCATATGAAATTTCAATTAAATTTTATTGGCATATAGAATTGAATTGAATAGAATAGAATATATATTTTAAAAATTAAATTAGAAGCCAAGTATTTATTTTTAGAATTTAGCCGAAAATTACAATAAAAATGAAATGAAAAAAAGTATAGGTCTCACTTACTCATTTGAACCCTGGATAATTGACACTTTACCTTGATTAGAATTTAAAAAAACCGTAATTTGTTTGCACCAGGTCACAAAACAACTAAAATTTTATTAAAATTTTATACAAAAACCTTAAAATTGAAATCCGGTAAAAATTCTCCAAAATCCAATCAATTTTCCATTACATATTTAAAATTAAAAAAATTAAATAAAACACAACTCACAAGTCCAAATCCAATTTTATTGATTGTAATTGCAATAATATAGAGTTAAATTTATGTTTTTAATTTTAAATTACATATGTACCTATATATATAATATTATGTATAAATTTATAAATATATAGATAAATGAGAATAACTATATGTATGATTTAAGTTATAAATTAAAAATTTAACTGTCAAAATAAAATAATATTTAGGTAATTGTAATGAAAATAGTAAATATACGATTTGACATGTGTTTTTTAAAAATCTATCTCTGAAAAATACAGAATTTAGTCTAAATATCTCAGAGGTTATTTATCTGTAAAATATACACCTAAGTACCTTAATCTTAATACCTATATTATTACTAACAATAAAATCTATATCTTTTATATATAATTTATAAATTATTTTAGATTTGAGTAAGAAATTTACAGTAAAGAGAATGTGGCAATGCATTATTCAAAATTCGATAAAATTTTTGTACCGACATATCTATGTTTCTCTCAAATTGTTAAAGGATTTCTTCGATTTTCAGGCTTTTATTAATGTTAAACCTTATATAAATGCCCTTTACATTAAGTATACATTATCCTTTGAAAACTTCCCTGGAACCCCCTGTATATCCCACCTGTATATCCCTGGATTCACAATCACAAAGAGGAAATACCCAAGGAAAAAAAATGCATCTATATCCATTAATAGTAATTACTTATCAAAATCATTATAAATTGAGATTATGCATTTTTCTATTTAAAATTCATAAAATCTGTTCCATAGGTTTATCAATATAATAGGTAGGCATACTATCAGTATATGTTATCATACTCATGTTCTGTGAAAAAATGAGACTCATAAAATAACATGACCATAAAAGAACTTATATGTAGTCTTCCGTTAAAAGGGAGAGAGATGGGGATTAAATATTTTTGGTATTTTAATTTTAAAATATTACGAATTTTATAAATAAATCATAAAAAGTTATATGATTATAATCATGATAAAGCGTATATTAACGGTAAGTGCCAGTTGGTAAGTGCCAGTTGGCCGTATTCCCGGAAAATATTAGATAAAATGAAATATTTCTCATATTTTCCCAGAAATCATAAATGACTTATTGAAATCTGTAATTTTTTAAAATTAGAGTTAAATGACCCTGAGTAATATTTAAATTTTGATTCAAATTCAAAATTTTTAAAAATTGGAGGTTTTGTTTTTTGAACACTTGTTAGCAATAACTCTTAAACTACCTTACTAGTAAAATGTATGCTTGAGCGTAAGACTCTAATGAACTTATAGGTCCAGAGTTCGATTCCCGAAAATTCCCGAAACTTCAAATTTTTGATTACTCTTTGTATAGGGTACATACTTATAAAATATTATTGTGTAAGTATATATTGTAATCATTTATTTCGAAATTATAGAAACATTTTTAATATAAAATAAAAGCTGATAATAGAACTATAATAAAATAAAAATGAAGATTAATTTTGTCGCCATCTCCATGTGACGGTGGTGTTGAAGTTGGTGGTCCAGATGTGTCAGTTGACCATGAGTTGGTAACGGTGAACCCTGGTTTTGTTGGTCTATGAGTTGTGTCATTTGACCATGGGATGGTAACACCTGGTCTTAGGACACAGCAGTTGGAGCAATGCCCTGGAGATGGAGTGCATAGGCACTCCTTGACCCCCACATTATCATGCGTAGATGGACATTGACCCGATGTACAATATTCGGAATCACTTAATGTAGAACAATCCCCTTTTGACTCTTTAAGAAATGTTTGATATTAAAAAAAAATTAAATTTATCTGCTACATAATGAACAGGGCAAGGGATTTTAGGTTGTTAAAAATGCCTGTTTAGGTACCTAAAAGGTTCTAAAAACTAGAGTTTTAGGTGACTAAACTTAAAAAAATAACAATTTCGGTGACTAAACCTAAAATATTTTTGGCCTTAAAATTAACTTTTTAATTAAATTTAAATATTTTTTAAGAATTTTTGCTTGACTATTTTTGAGATGATTTTATAAAAAAAGAATAAGACTATTTGGACTCTTTTAAAACTTAATATTAAAATGAACTAAAAATGTTTTTTTTAATTATGAATTTAGTCAAATATTTATAAAATATTTCGGTTTTTTTCAAAAATTTTGCAGAGTAAATACAGTCAAAGTGCACAAAAATGAAAAAAAGCACAAAATATTCACAATTTTAACTAGTTTAGGTTTAAAAACTTAAAAAGCCTAAAAACCCAAATTAAATTCTAAAAAGTCAATTTAGGTTAAAAACCTAAAAAACTATAATCTAATGAACAGTTAATTAAGTTCTAGCAATGTATGTATATTAAATATAAAAATATTGCCAAAGAGAAAAGGTCAGGATTAAATTTCAAATGTTTTGAAATGCCATGAATCTCCTGTGATAAACATAATATAATTTTTCATAATTACCAGACAGACCGAACCAGACTCCAGTTAAACAAATAATGATCGAAGTAACATAAGAAATATTCATAGCAAAGTTTTAGGTCTTAAAAATTAGGAAAAATTTAAAAAAATTGAAGTTTTACAAATAAATTTTAAAATATTTTAATTATAAAAGGGTGAATAAGTTATCCAACGATTCGTTTTTTAATATGTTAGCAAATACCAAGACCTTTACCTTTATATAGTAAAAAAGAAATAATTATATCATGAATCATGGCATAATCAAGATAGTCAATAGGATGCTTTTTATGACAAAAGATTAGATTAGTTTTATTAATTATTAATAATTAGTTAATCCCATGGTCAAATACCAAAATTATTAGTTTTTGGTCATTGAGGCTCACATGATGTCAGTTTTGAATGATTCAAATGGTTTAAGTTTTTAAGCTTTATTAGAATTAGAGCTCAATTGGACTAAAAAAGGATTAACAGTTTTTGTACCAACGTCTGTTAATATGGTGATTCATATTTATTTGCTATTTTTTTTAAATTTTAAAATAAATCTCTGTTCACCTTATTATATTATATACGTATGCATTCCATTACAATTATCTTCAAAATTAATGAATCTAATTCTCAAAAATACTCGTATGCTAAATTTTTCTAATCTTATTTACTGCATTTTGAATTGAACTGAAACACAAATAAAGTTTTAAAAAACTTTTAAAAGGTACCTTAGGTACAAATTCAAAATACAGATTTGAGTATTTAGTAAGTATTGTATTTTAATACATTTGATATTTATTAGATATTTATATAAGACAATTCAAAATCAATAAAAATATGAATAATATGAGATCTGTACTAAGGATAATAAGGGATCAAAGGAAATATACCCCTCAAATTAGGGAAAATCTCCGACAAACTTACTTCGATAAACTTTCAAAAAAAATTATTAAAACCAAAAGGATTTTATCAAAAATGGCTCTTTGTACAGTTAATGAAGGTCCTTCAGTCCAGAGCTTTGTATATGGGTCAAAATTTTCGACAGAATTTGTATTTTTATACTTGAATTCTAATTTTAAAAAAAATATATTATTGGTAAGTCAAATTTTAAAAATTGAAAAAAAATGGTATTTTTGCGCATTTTCGTATTTGATCTCAGGTTTTATGACTTTTCCAACCGATGACATTGCCGTGGCCCCTCTTGGTCAACTTATTAAAGTATTTACCTACTAAATATTTAGCTATTAAAGTATTTAGAAAAATTCAGTCAATTTGGACCATTGTTGAAATGTTTTCGTCACTCGTTCAGAATTTAAAAAATCCCTACATGGGGATGATTTCTTGGTCATTGTTATTGGAATAAAAAAACACAGAATTAAAATCGATCCAGTAGTTATCAAGATTATGTGGAACAAAGTCAAAAAAAGAGAGCATTCTTTTATTAATAAGGGATACCAATAAAGTGCAAAAAATTATTTTCAAAATTTTCTGCAAATTTCCAAATTTCTTTCAAGAATTTCGAAAATTTTTCAAAGTTTTCAAAAATACGTGTAGATACTGATATATATTTAAGGAGGTGGAGGTTTTGTTGCAGCACGCTTAGTTTGTGGTTTCCAAAATTTTGCGTAAAATTATTAAAAGTAATCTCTTCATTATAAGGCAAATAATATGTATAAGATGCCCATGGTACTAAAGGAAAATCACGTTTAAAATATAAATGCTTAATTCAAGTTCTAGGAAATTTAAAATACCGAGAATTTGAAAATTGAATTCAAAAACAATCACTATATTTCCTGAGATTTACATTTTAGTTGAACAGTGAGCTGTGCTTGCTCATTTGAAAGAAATATTTGTTATGAAATAAAATAAACAAAACAAAATTATCAGAATGTTTTAAACGTGAATGACTTTTCTTTAAAAAAACATTTTTTTAAACTTCCGTATAATTATTAGCCCGCACCCATTGAAAATGGGGAAAAATAGCTATATCGTTTGCCATGTCTGTCTGTCTGTCTGTCCGCGCGTTTGCGGCCGAAGCGCTGATCGGAATTACACCAAATTTGGCACACATTTAGAGCGGGAAAACTCCGAAATTTGATAACACTTTGGAGTTCCTACCACACCTGGAAGGCGGGAAAATTTGAAAAAAATCGCTAAAAATAGGGATTTTTGCTGTATTTTTGAATGGCCCCTTTATGTTTATATATGATATATATATATTCTGATAGAGCTCGAAGAGCTCTATCGAATAATATATAACATCACCTATTTTAATTAGCGGAAAGTTTGAAAATATTCATAAAATATTTAAATATTTTGATTTTTTTAAATTTTGATAAAATTTTGGAAAAACTCCTAAAGCTTATTTGTATTATTGCATATATTCTGATAGAGCTTCTGCTTGATGAGCTTTATCGAACGATATGTAGCTTTGCCGTGTTTATTTGGCGGGAAGTTTTAAAAAATCCAATAATTTAAAAAAAACTCTAAATTTCGGATATTTTCAATTTAATAAAATAAGAAATATTATAACTAAACTCTATTTGTATAAATTATCTTGCATTTTGAGGGTGTCGGCTTTCGTGAGAGTAAAACCGGTATATGAAAATGTTCATTCACGTGTATTTATTTCTGTCTAAATTGCGATTACTTCAAAGTACTTGCATCTTTAATTTCATTCTCTTTTTTAATATCCTAATCAACATGATAAGCAATTTTTTTTTTGAAAATTTTGTACGAATTCAATTTTTTTCAATAATTTCAAGTAAATATTTGTGAGTAATTTTATTTATTTACTCAAATCTTTAATAGTAAAAAAATAATGTGAGTAATTAAAAACAGGTCAAGTTGATGTTTATAAAAATATCTTATATATGTAAATTACAATTTTAATAAATAATACATATTTATACTGCAAAAATGATATGTACTACTTTATTCGAAAGAGGAAATGTTATTCAGATCATAGTGTATCTAAATGTAAATATAATCTTAAATATTGTAAGTAAACCAAGATTCATGGAAATTTTCTAAAATGTTACCTAATACAAAATTCAAATTATTTGTAGCATTTTTCTTATTCATTTTAAATGTCAAATTATCAGTGTGCTCAATTAAAAAGGTATTACATAAAATAATTTTTAGTAATTAAAAATAATACAGTAAATTTTTACTTATACGACTTAATACTTTTTTAAAGATTGATTCAACAACAGATGCGACCTGGATTGAAAAATTATTAGAATATGCAAATGTAACTTTTTTTTAATTAAAAAAATCTATGATTATATAATTTAAACTTTCAGGAATATCGAACTTTGCATAATGCACCTCCGCTTCTTTTGAACAAAACTGTAAGTTACAACCTAGATTTATTTTTTAAGACGAAATTTTAGTAATTTTTACCTTCAGGTAAAATATGCTATAGAAGTTTCACTTCATTTTATTTTTATGTTAATACGTAGATCTAATATATATGTACATACATTCAGGGGGTGTTCCTTAAATGAGTGGACATACTTTAATCGTGATTAACTCGAAAACAATCAACCCGATTTCCATCATCTACATCTCATTTGATAGAGGTTGAACAAATTTAGATAGCACATATTACATGTCATAATCAAATTATGCTAATTACTGCGATAGGTTTATTTTCTGTCGTTCTATCTCAACAGTTTCAAAAGTTAAAGTTTTGATAAAAACTATTTTTTGGATTTTCAATTTTTTCGAAATTTTTTTGGAATTAAACAAAAAAACAGTTTTTTGTAAAATAACCCTATCGCAGTAATTAGCATTCCTGGATTATGACATGTAATATGTTCTAAGTTTATTCAAACTCAATCAAATGACATGTCGATGTTTAAGTTTTGAAAGGCGTTTTCATGAAAATTTTGTAATTCTTTAAAGGGTTATCTCGTTTTGGCCTTATGCTAAAGTTTGCTTTTCAAAAAATCATAGTTTTAATTATTTCTGGCAAAAAGAGTCAAAACAAATTTTATATACAACTAAATCTTTTGATGATATTTTTGAAAATCAATTAGACTCTTTTTTGTCAGAAATAATTAAAGCTATGTTTTTTTGAAAAACAGGCTTCAGAATAGGACCAAAACAAGATATCCCTTACAGAATTACCAAAATTTATTGATAACGCCTTTCAGAACTTAACCATCGATGTATACCATGGAAATCGGTCTAATGGTCTTTGAGTTATTCACGATCAAAGAAGGCCCAGTCATTTAATGAACACCCTGTACATACCCTACTCGTAAAGATGAAATGATTAAAAAAAATGTAATTTTGAATATATTATTTAAAAATAGTTGAGCGAAATCGCTCAAGCACAAGCAAATACATTGGCAGAGATGAATGTTTTAGAGCACAATCCAGATGCTCAAGTTGCCTCAATTGGTGAAACTTTATTCGAGAAGTCTTCAGATGATTTGGAAGAAATAATCGACTCAAAAAGCCCCATCGATTCATGGTATAATGAGATTGAAAATTTTAATTGGGATACCAGAAAATCAATTGATACTCTTCAAACAACAGGTTAGGTATAGTACACCTTGTTCTTAAATTATTTTATAGGGAAATGTTTTTTTAATTATGAATATAGTCAAATATTTATAAAAAAATTTCGGTTTTTCAAAAATTTTGCAGAGTAAATACAGTTAAATTGCAAAAAAATATCAAAAAACAAAATATTCACAATTATTTTAGCCAGTTTAGGTTTAAAAACCTAAAAAACATTAAAACCTAAATTAGGTTCTAAAAAGTCGATTTAGGATAAAAACCTAAAAACTTATAATCCCGTGCCCTGGTTATAATACCAGTATGCAACTACTTTTCTATTCGTTGAGAAATGTATTTATTCGTTGAATAAATTAAATTTTAATTTATGTCCATTGTCAGTAAAATTTTAATTAGAAAAAGATCCAGTAGAAAGAAATGCAAGTCTGGTCCCTAGTTAAAATTACATTACAAAAAATTTAAAAAATAAAAAAAATGTCTTTATATAAAATAAAAAAAATTAAATTAAAACTATTAAACCCTATACGACAACGTGAGTAGTATTTAAATTACATAATTTTTTAACGTTCAAATAAATTTTTACCTTTTTGTTAATTAAAGGGCATAAGAAAGACATTGGGATTTGTTTAATAATCCAAGAATTTTTTTGTGTAATGAAGAAATTATAATAATGGCCAGACTTGCTTAACTTTCTGCTGGATCTCTTTCAATAAAATACCATAATTTCGGTATCTAAAATCTAGAGTTACAAATTGAAAAAAATAGGATATTAATAAAATGGTTATATAAACAAGTTTTAGTGGTTTCTTAATTATCTCAATGAGAGAAAGTTTCAACGCTTAAATGGATACTAATTATTAAAAAATTCATTTAAAATTTGATCATAGTACAAAATTGTTTTAACAAAAAAATATTTAAATAGATAACTTTGTTCAATTAATTTGGGCTGACTCAAAAGAATTTGGAGCGGCTTATCAAACCAAATTATCAGAAGATGGGAAATTTAACAGAATTGTCGTTGTGGTTAGTTAAAATTAAAAAAAATGGAAGCTACCTGTTTGTTATGTGTGATTCGCAACTACTTTACTATTACCAACTTTACTATTTTTTACTATTACCAAATAAGCTATAAATTAAATGTTTTGTTTTATGGTTATTACTAATTATAATCTAATTTAATTAACCCCTCCTTAGCAGTTAATTAGCCACCTAGATGTATGTCAAAATGGCACATCTAGACCCTTTTAGGGTCCTTCATATCAACAGATAAACAGACTGCATCTAAAGTGCATGGAAAGTTGAATTGTAAGGGCTCGCTTTGCTCACCCAATAATCTAGAAGTTAATTTATGAAAATATGATGAACAAAATATTTAAAACTTATTGCATTTTATTTAAGGCTAATTTTAATCCTAAAATGAAAAATATTTTGGAAGAAAATATGAAAAATGTCCTCCCAAGGGAAGCTGAAAATTGTAATTTTATTCAAATTAAATATTACACTCCAATTCAAAAACTTGAAAAATAAATTTTTAATTAGATGATCAATTGCAACTATCTTCAGGTAATGCAAGAGATTTTTAATTTGCAATATATAAGACATTTTAAATTATTTTTTAGAAGCAGAAAAACCACCCTCTACAGTACCGTCAGAGTCAGGTTTTTTAAATACACATATCTGTAAATATAAATTTATAGATTGATATATATTTTGAAATTAGATAGAAGAAAGAAAGCAATAGTTAAACACATTCCATCATTTTTACCTGGAAATTTTATAAACATTAAGGTTTTTATATATAACCTTTTATAATTCAAAGTAATTTTATCTATCGATATTTACTTTTTTTCAGGGCATAGTAACAAATCCAAATGCAGAAAGGTAAAAATATCTTTAAAAAAATGTGTGTAAAGCTCTCATTTCAAAATTATCTAAAAAAAAAATTCTGCAATTCAATTTTGAATTATTCTCTTTTACATGGAAGATTCCTTTAGGAGTATGTATTAGAAATTTTATATCTGTTAAACTTATCTAGGTTGTACAACCTTATTGATCAATATTTATCTTTTAATAAACCTTCTTCTGCGGTTATTACAAAATAA
The DNA here is from genome assembly GCA_034699045.1 of Nanhermannia cf. coronata Gr-Ori-00579. Taxonomy (NCBI): domain Eukaryota; kingdom Metazoa; phylum Arthropoda; class Arachnida; order Sarcoptiformes; family Nanhermanniidae; genus Nanhermannia; species Nanhermannia cf. coronata Gr-Ori-00579. The sequence continues at coordinate 13,199 of JAQIXA010003167.1, forward strand.
TCCTTAAAAGAAAATTTTGGATTGAATATTTTATTCCCGCATAATTTTATAGAAAAGTATTTAGGTAATATCACACAATTTGATAAAGTTTTTAAAATATCAAAGGACGGTATGCAGTTTCCTATGAGACCTGACCATTGCGCTGAATACAAAATCCGTTATTATAACTTTGAAGGCCCTAAAAATGTTTAATTTACCTGCATCAATTTTTTTGTAAATTTCCTTTGCGAACATCTCCAGGTAATGCAAGTAATTAAACATTTTTAGGACCTTCAAATTTATAATAGCGGATTAAGCGCAATGCCCACGGTTCATAGGAAACTGCATACCGCCCTTGATTGATATTACACATAAATTTACTGTATATCTTATTGGGCTTTTACTTATACAATTAATAAAAAATTAACAAATTTTCCTGGTTCTTCCTGGTTCTTCCTGATATTCTGGATTTTTTAGTTTTACAATTGATATTCAAGAACACGGGGTTTCTCTGACACAAGGGATTATCTACTTACATTTTAGACCGCATTTTAATCTTGGATATACAGAAGTCAAATCTTTAATTGATGGCGTGTGGAATGATGGGACTGCAAATGTGATCCCTTTATTAATTAAAAGAACAGGAGAACCATTTTCTGTTACTTTTTATTCAACAACCGATCATTTTGAGGTTCCAAATAATTTTAGCTTAAAAAATAGTTTACTGGAATTATTAAACTGATAGGTTCAAAGAGATCACGGAACAAAATATGCATATAGACATAATTTACAAAATATGGATAAAGTTAAAGTTTTGGGAATATACGGAGAAATAGATAATATTGATATTGCATTCGGACAAGATAAAAGTTACAAGGTCCCAGAAAATAATTCACAGAAAGCCAATGAATTTCCACAGGAAGGTCCAGAGAGTGAAGTTCAGGTAGATGGAACAACAGTTAATGACATATTGGATGTTGAAATTGAGAACCTTCTAGGTGAACTAGAAAATTTTACAAATGGTTTTTATACTTTTAATACTTTTAACTTAAAACACATTTAAAATACTGATATTTTAATTTTTTCAAATTATAATAATAATATTGTAATTTTTTATTCGTAGCCGAAAGTACGCCCCCACCTGATGATCAAGCAACTCCCGAAGGCTCTACCCTTGAAGGTGAACCTAAACCACCTGAAGAAGAGGGAGCCGTTGCTGGTAGTTTTTAAACACTTTTAACCTATAAAAAATACATACTGATATTTCTATTTATTCAAATTATAATAATAATATTGTAATGTTTTATTCGTAGACGAAAGTACACCCACACCTGATGCTCAAGCAAGCCCCGATGGATCAATCCAAGAAGGTGAACCTAAACCACCAGGAGTAGAGGGAGCCGTTCCTGGTAGTTTTTATACACTTTTAAATTATAAAAAATACATACTGATATTTCTATTTATTCAAATTATAATTATAATATGCATTACAATATATTATTCGTAGCCGAAGGTGCGACAACAGCAACTCCCGATGGAGCTACCCTTGAAGGTGAACCTAAACCACCTGGAAAAGAGGGAGCCGTTCCTGGTAGTTTTTAAACACTTTTAAATTATAAAAAATACATACTGATATTTCTATTTATTCAAATTATAATTATAATATGCATTACAATATA
>JAQIXA010003168.1:0-14856 GCA_034699045.1 Nanhermannia cf. coronata Gr-Ori-00579
TGTTAGGGGGGATTTTGAAGAGGGGATTTTGGTCGAGGGGAGATTTTTGTCGGAGGGATTTTAGCCAGGGGGGATTTCGGCTAGATGGGATTTTCGAGGGGGGATTTCGGCCGGGGGGGATTTTGGAGGGAGGGATTTTCACCGCGACCCATAGATATTAACCAAAACAATCGACAGAAATATTTATAAAATACTACCGTAATGCGAACTTATCAAGTTCAATGTAAAATGTAAATACTTATGTGTATTTTAGAAAATTTTAGTAAATTTTTAGAAATTTTATCAAAAATTTTCATAAAAAGTCAATACAAGTAGGTTGATATAATTTTCTTGTTATACGAAACTGTATATTATCCTAATCTTAAATACTTTTACTACAGATAATATTGTCCAGTTTGTACTTTGTCGAGTTTTTCTTTTACTGGACATGGGGCATCTGATATTTTTGTCGTAATGGCACAACTAGACTCTATTAAAAACCAAACTTGACATATTTTTTATGTCAAGTTTGGTTAAAATTGGTCAAATACCTATAGTATTCGCGAAATCTGAACAAACTACAAACAGACAAAAAGTAGAAGCAAAGTTGAATAGCAAGTAGGACTCGCTTCGCTCGTACAATAAGTATCTATTAATTATTATTTATAATATCATCTTTCCTTTTAAAATACCAACTTGTTCTTAAATAGTAGTACCTTTTTTAAGTATAGAAATAGAAATGCACACACACCTATTGAGATTGAGATAAATAAAAGTATGATATGATATTAAATATTTGAGTTGTGGTTGTGATCATATATAGGATATGATACTAATTTTAGAAATAAATTTCAAGAAATGTCAAAATACCTTTGACCTTTAAAGATCTATAAATGTAGATTACAAATTGATGACAAGAAAAGTGACAGAGCAAGTGAAAGGGGTCTAAAGTATTCAAATATTTTCATATCAAAGAAAAGTAAAAAGTATGTACTGATTGAAATTTGTTGGTTCGTTTTTTTGAGAATTTCAGAACTCTAGGTCAACTGACTATACCTGCAAATTTTCAAAATTTATTCTATAAGTTTTTTTAAAGAAATTAGTTTAAGTTTGAATAATGAAAATCTATTCATAGCTATGTACATATATGTAGGGGTAGGGATAGATTACGGAAAATTCAAGAACTTTTGTGAAATTTGGACATTTTTTTAGAGAGATTCAGTAATTTTTTGCTCTAAAATTTGAGAATAACTTGGCTATTTCAAGATACTGTATAAATACAACTATAAAGTACAACTTGCTCATCACAGAATAGAACAAAATGTCTAAATTTCGAAAAAGTTTCCAAACTATACCTAATCTACAAAACCTATGGATATTGTCATTAGGTATTTATAATTTATTGTATGAATATGCAGACTAGTAAATGGTCTCAATTTCTTTGAGACTGTAGACTATAGTAATCAAATTTTTTTTTGAGAAAGCGACAAGTCAGCGAATATTTTTTTTTTATTACCTAATAAAAATTTGCAAACACTTTTAAATAAATTATCATTCGTTATCAAAATTCAAGAATACATACTTACCCTACCTATATTATGTAGGTATCTAAAGTATAAGTACAGTATAAAGGTATCCTATAACTTTATGAGGTGACAATTTGTGTAGAAAAGCATTTTATCTACAAGCTTTTAAAGGCTCTATTTTAATCTCATCTCTATTTTGGCTAAATTTACCCCTATATTTCTGGTTTAACTTTACTCTTATATGAATTTAACCCAAAATTTTATTAATTCTTAGGTAAATTGACCTAAACGAGGCTATACGAGTATAATAACTAATTTTTTTTTATATTTTTAAAATATGATTTTAATTGATCCAAAATTTGGTTTTTCTTAGCTGAAAGATGTAAAAAATGACTAGATTGGCAAGTCTACAATGATGTAGGTATATTTTGATAATTTTAAAAATGCGAGCTAATGCACTGTAGGATATAATAAGGAATATACACAAGGTACTTTTTTAAATCGATGATTTTAGTAGGTATATTTTATGAGATTATGGAATATTTTAGACCGAGGTTGCTTCATCGTTTCCATCATTATATTCTAAACTTAATTTATACTTAAATACTAATAATTATTACTACATAATACTGATATGTAAGTACTATTATATTACAAACACATGGATATATATGGTAGATAGAAAAAAAGTTTATATTTTTTAAATGAGTACTAATGAATTAATATTCATAAAATGTTACCATCGCCATCAAGTCAAACTTGTCGTAGAATTTGAATTTGATTTCAATAGGTTTTAATACATCTTGAATTTGAAGAACAACAAGTTAGTAGTTGAGCTCCTGCAAAATATATTTTCTTGAATTATTACTACTACTACTACAACTGGATTTCTTTATAAAGTATCACAATTTTCTCTATTAACTTTTAAAAACCCTGAAAAAGTCCTTTTAGTTAAACTAACCTTATATAAATTTGATTTGAATTTGAAATTGAAAGTTTTAAGATTGTTTAGCAAGCTTCATATTTGAGATTAAAAGTTTGTGATTTTGGTCTGTTATAGAGAGGTTATAGTGTCCAGTATGAATAGTAAGTTGTTATAGTGGGTTCAGTTAACATTACATGTGAGATAAAAATTAAGATATATTATGTTATACTTGTAGTACTCGATAGTAGTAATAAATATTAAAAAAGTTCAAGTTTCATTGGGCAATCAAATCAGCAAAAATAATAAAATTAATACTTTCAAGTCAAGTTATAAGTACTTTATATTACTTATTCAAAGAAAAAAGTTCAGTTTGAACTTCAAGTTATTGGCGACTTGAGCTGGATTTCTAAGAGTTCAAATTTTTTTTTTGGAAATTTTGTCGGAAATTTTGTCGGAATTTTTTTAAATGGCTTGTCCTATGATGGAGTAAGTATCCTAGACCTATGTATTTTCAATACAATTACAAGATAGTTAAATAATTGAGATATTTATGATCTAGTGGTGAGGATCCTGCCCAAGTTGGGTGTAATATGGCCGAGGCTCTCCGAGAAGGACTTTTGTACGGGGAATATCTCCAGCTGGACAAAATCCTGGAGGCTCAGAGGCTTGTAAGTGCCGAGAAAGCGACGGCTGTCCATGATGAGCATCTTTTTATCATCACACATCAGGGTACATTTACTATAACTTGCAACATAATCCTATTATTAAGAGTCCTAGTCCTAGTCCTTATATTAACTGTCCTATTTACATACCTGCAAGTACGAGTATAAGTATCTATTATAGTAATTTCAAATTTTTTTGAATCTACGAATCTTTTACGAGTATTAAAAAACGGTGGCCAAAATGTCATTTAATTTATTGAAAGTATCATATGTGTAGTCAAAATCTTGAGAATTTTTTAACTTTTGATAAACATACAAAATAAAAATTTTAGAAAAATTTCAAAAATGGCATATATCCGTATTTCTTACGATTACAGATCTGATTAGTAGAGCACCGATTTCTTACGAATATTATTGTCAATATAGTGTAGTTAAAGTAAGTAGAGTATAAAAATTTAAGCATTTTGATATTATAAAAATCCCTGATATCTATTTGATATGAACTAGAATCCATATAAAAATTCTTCAAGCTACGGATAATCATAAGTACCTACCTAATTCACTAGGTAAAGATAGATATTTTGTAGGGATTTCAATTCTGATATTTGTGCAAATCCACCATTAAACAACTTAATTAAGATCCCTATATACTTTGTATAAGTCATTGCCTTTTTATACAGTAAAAATGTAAAAATGCTAAAATTTATTTTTTTTGATTTCAGCTTATGAACTCTGGTTTAAGCAAATTCTATTCGAGGTGGATTCAATTCGCGATCTTTTCCTCAAATGCGAGCTGGACGAGAGGTGTATGCTCGAAATTTTGAAAAGGACTCAAAGATGCGTACTTATCCTCAAAGTAATCACTTAATTACACAAGTACTTTAAATATTTAAAAAATATTAAAATTTTGATTTTGACGTCTAACTTACTTGTATCCGTATCCGTAATGGCATTGGTATGTAATAGTATCTAGTAGCTTAAAAGATGTTTCAATATGTGTATACTGATAGTAATACTTTATCTCGTATCATAAATAATTGAGGAAATGTTTGTCATAAATATACATATTATACTTACTCATTAGACTCAGCATCTGATTCAATATAAGTATTTAGTAGGGTATTTAGTAATTAGTAAATTATATTTATTATTTAAGCAAATGTACTAATGTAAAATGTAAGTACCCTATATAAAGTACTACGACGATAGTATAACGTAAATATTAATAGTATTCTTTTACAAGAGATCATTCATGTTTTCTTAAAGAGTATTTTTTTTGTCAAAAGACTCATCGACTCATCAATTTCTTTGATCTCGAGCAAAAAATTGATACGACTTATTATTCGAGCTTATAATCTTCAATTTCAACAGATTTGTAATTATTCATTAATTAATTTAATGATTATGTCGTAATAATTACAAACTTATAAAACTATAAAAATAGAAAATTTAGATACAAAAAAGTGTGTTGCAAATCTTTGATATATTTTGCAAAATATGATAAAAACAAGGCTTATCTCGATTCATGATCTTTTGAAAATATGTAATTTTTTCTATTTTAAGCTTTTGGTGGACCAAGTTATGATTTTAGAGACGATGACACCGCTGGATTTTATGGAATTTCGTCATTATTTGAATCCAGCTTCGGGGTTTCAATCACTCCAGTTTAGATTATTGGAAAATAAATTGGGCATCCTAAAGGTAACTGTACTAAAAGTATCCTACTTTTAAATGTAATTTCTAATTTCTCGAACCTTTATTAACCCCTTTTTCAAATATTTATTCATTTAAAATTCAAGGTAAAAGAACCCTGTAATATTGAAGTATACTGTAAATCGATGAAAATTGACTGTGTATCTCTTAACTTATAATCCATCAAAACTAGATTTTTCTAGTATTTACCTACTAATACTATCTAGTTTTTAATAATTATAGTACTTTTGTATGTAATTAAAATGCCTTTCAAGTTTAATTTTAACCCTATTTTGGTTGAATTCATCTCTATATGTTTGGTCTTATGCTTTATCCCTGTATAAAGTTAACTCAAATTTTTTAAAATCCTAACCTAATCTAGCCTACTCTATCTGTATACTATACTAACGATAAGCTAAAAAATTTTGAGTTAATTTCATACAGGAGAAAGGTTAGGAGTAAACTCTACCAAAGAAAGGATGAGATTAAATCAGAATCAATTAAAATTAATGTAAAATCATACCAAAATTTCCAGTTGTAGGTACTCGTAAAATAATTTCGATCGACTATCAGTTAATCATCGTTATTGTTATTAGTAGCTGTAGGTATGTATATGTGCAATCAGATTTCAAACTCGTTTTTTTAAATATTAATAATTTCCCAACAACAACTTAAATATTTTTTAATAACTAATACTACCGATACCTACTACGCGTCTTTGTATATTCGGCTTTCAGTAATTTTACATGTATAAACTTCATATAAAGGCCCAAAATTCCATTATGATCCGAATATATCTGTATCATTTGAGTGATTGACTTTGAAGTTCAACTAAATCTAAATACGAGCTTGTTCATATGCTTGTTCAGTAGTTATACGAATCGTATAATGTAATGTTTCTAATGTAGTAATTAGTATAATAATTAGCAGGGTATAATATGTATGTCGTACATATACCTCCCTATGAATATGTTATGAAAATGTAGTACTTACCTATGCAATGCAATGCAATAATATTATGGTGTATGAAATGATATTATTATGTTTTTGAATTAGGAACATCGTACAAAATACAATAAAGATTATTACATGAGTGTTTTCGGGGATGCTGAGGCGACCAACAAATTGAAAGCTTCTGAAGAGGAGCCTTCACTTTGTGACCTGGTTCAAAGGTAATGATACTTACAGACATGACATGTAGGATAAAATGATCATAATCGTCAATTTTTAATTATTTTTTATAAAGATGGTTAGAGAGAACACCAGGTTTGGAAGAGGATGGATTTAATTTTTGGCAAAAATATCAAATTGTGGTGGAAAACATGCTAGCTGAAGAAAAGAAAAAAATTGAGGTAAAAAAATTGTCTAGCTTGAATATACCCAGTACTACAGTACGATCTTCGTACTACAGTACTACAGCAGGCAAGCAGGGTTTTAGGTGTATAAACTAGTTTGCCCATTAGTAAAAGCAAAATTTTTAAATAACAAAGCCTTTACTTTAGATTCTTTTTATACTCATTTTAATGTAAAATTGAATCTCGACTTATCCAGGAATTTGAAGTTTTTTCGACATTTTATGTAATTTTCTGGTCAATTTCAGAGAGAACCCCGAGAGGATATCCGGACCACTCTTCTGAATTCGAATAAAAAGAAAACAGACCAGTTCGAGTCGATATTTAACGAGAAAACCCACGATGCCCTTGTTCTTCGTGGTGACCGGCGATTTTCGCACAGAGCACTTCGTGGGGCCATCCTCATCACTTTCTACCGGGACGAGCCGAGGTTCAATCAACCACATCAACTTCTCGCCTCACTTATGGATATTGATGCTCTCATCACCAAATGGAGATGTAAAAAATTAATCAAAAACATTCTCATTTAGCTTTTTTTTGGATTTGTACTTTGTACAGCCTTTTTTCGGATGAAACAGTTGACATTTTAACCTGTTTGAGAATATCTTGGCTATTTCTTGATTATAGAATGCATTATGCATATTTCAGATCAAAAGAATGTTTCCTAACTATATAATCTACTCTACTATCCCTCCAAAACATCCCTAAAGTTATACAGAATAATTCCATATATTGAAGAGAATTGTGATTAAAGTACCTACTACCTTAAACACTTATTAGCAAATTAGCTACTATTTACTATGTATCTTAAATTGGTATAGAGTACTTATAGGGTAAATATTGATTTAAATTGTATTATTCATTTCTCAATATTTACTACATGTTATTAATCTAGGTATACAGGATACAGGATACAATACTCATGAGATACTTTATATTTTTTTCTAGATAATCATGTTTTGCTTGTTCAACGAATGCTCGGCTCACAACAAATAGGGACTGGTGGTTCCTCGGGTTATCATTATCTTCGGTCAACTTTAAGTGATCGATATAAAGTTTTCCTCGACTTGTTCAATTTATCAACTTTCTTGGTTCCAAAACCTTATGTACCACCACTAACTGCTCAAATGAAATATCGACTCTCACTTGTTGAAGCTGTAAATGGATCTCTTGATGAGAGTAAGGAAGATTTCAAGAAAATGTCTTTATAAACTATACATAAGATAACTTACATTACCTACATTACATTATACCTATTTATTTTTTTTGTTGGATTTAAATTTGTAAACGACAGTTTATCTACTAATTTGAATCTACTAATGATTCTAAATCTAATTAATTATACCGGTTTTGAATTTAAGGTTCAATCTTTACTGAACTTAAAAATCCCTATAAAATACTACCAACAATAACTTATGTTATGCTAACAATAACCTACTACAAAAGACAGATCAATAAAAAATTTATGTAAAAGCAGTTTTACTTTTGCTGGAACTAGGTATTATTTACTAAAGGTTTTTATTTGTAACAAAAACAAAGAATTGGTTTTTAAAAAATACAAAAAACAATTTAGAGTTATATATATTCACACACATACATTATTATGATGTTTAAATTTTAATTGAAAGGCACAAAAAGAAATGAATAACTTCTCTAAATCACTCAAGATTTTTCATTATTCATCATCATAATCATAATACATAGAGAAATAAACAATTAAAATTGAAATTGTGGTGCTTACATATATAGAAAAAAATGGTTAAGAATTAAAATTCTTAATTAAGAAAAGATTTAGGTATAGAAGAGTAGTATATTGTAAAATAATTAAATATACATGAATTTCAGTTTAAATGAATGAATTTATAATAGTTTACCTTTAAACAGAGTGTGTATAAGATATATATTTAGGAAGTCATAGCTTCAAGTTCTCGTGATCCTTTGTACTGAGCCTGAATCTCCCCATCACTTTTTTCATTAAAAATAAATGCATCTTGGTATTCTTTCAGATATTTAGTGGAGCGATCCTCATCAATAAAAAGATTGTATACTTTTTTAATATCATCCATTTCGACCTAATTAAATAAAAAATAAAAGATAATGATAGGGTTAGTTGATAATACTGGCTGGTTACATTTTTAATTTGTTTGGTCTAGTCTATCATTTAATTTTTATCCGAAAAACTATTTTTATTTGTAAAAAATTAAATTTACATTTTAAAAAAATTTACATTTTGTAAATTGAAAGACAGAATCTGGTTTATCGGAGACAAATTAAAAGAATAGACCATACATACCATAAAAGTTTTAATTTAATATGTACTGTCATTATACCTGTGTGGATTTACGTCGTTTAGCAATTACTCCAGCTGTTGTAATAAGTTGAATTGCATATCGTAAAGATGTATCTAGAGCAATTCTGGACAGAATTGTCATTGCATTTTCATTCATTTCGCAATCTTCTTCTTCGCATCTTATCTTCAAAATATGTTTAAGTTCTGGTTCATCGTAAGGAGAAGTTTTAATTATAACCATCCGATCCAAGAGATCAATTGGAATTCCATGTGGTGATAAATAATTTGTTCCACGGATTTTAGTTATTCCTCTATTTGTAGCCATTATAATTACTGGTGACATTTCATGTTCGAGAGCTCGATTAAGAAATGAGAAACATTCAATATCTAGCATATGAACTTCGTCAATGAAAAGAACTCCGGGAACGAGTTCAGCCTTCCCTTCCTCACGCCATTCAGCTACTTTATGATTGATTTGGTCTCTTATCTCACTTTTAATTTCACCGGTATCGCCAGAGAAAAGAGCTATCAAAAGAAAAAGAAAAATTTACAATAAAATAAAATACATGTAGCAGTAGAGTAGCAGCTGAATGTGAATTCTAATTTTTAACTTTAATACCAAGAAATCCTTGAGTTCTTGAATTAATGACATCAATTTCATGGAGACTAACAACATGTACAACTTCCTTTCTCTTTTGAAGTTCACCTTCAGGGCACTGAACAAATCTACATAATCACAAATTTTTAATATTTGATCTCATAAAATGAAAATAGATTGAATTAATTATATCTATTTACCTTGTTTGTGCGCCAGTAGCATCATAATCTCTTGCTCTAGTAAAAGATCTTCCAAGTTTTGTTATTTTACCAGTAGCTTTGTCAATGGTAATTACATCTCCAGATTGAATCTAAAATGAAACATTAATTATTTATATAATAAGCTATAAAATAATAAAATAATAGGTAGATTCTTAGATTAGATACCTAAGTAATAAGTATGTACTTAAGATTAGGATTAGTACTTATAGTATATTATTTTGTGATTTAATTTTTACCTTTTCTTTAACAATTGACTCAATCATCTTATTTCCGAGATCATAAATAGTTTCCATCTCTGTCGTTTTCAAAGTCATTTTCCCCACTTTGGTTCCAGCTCCAGAGGCAGGAGTTTCAATAATAAGATCTACAACTTCTCCTTCAATTATCTCCGTTTCTTCTCTATTTAAATAAAGCAAGACCAAAGTTATTATTAGGCACTTACTACCTACTCCAACTAATACTAAATTTTACTATTAGTGTTTAAACTTACTTAATTCTAACACCAATTGATTTACGAATAGCTTGAGTGAGTGCTTCTGTCTTACTCATCTCCAAAGAATATATTTCCGAAGAAGCCATATTTGTGAAGGGAACTTCTCCCAGTGCTCTTGACATACCCATTGCAATGGCAGTTTTTCCAGTACCTATAAAATACACATTATATTAAAAATACTACAGGCTACAGGGCTCAACAGTAATAGTAGAATAAAATTAAATACCAGGCACTCCAGCCAATAATACAGCTCGACCAGCAAGTTGTCCTTCCTTAATCATCCGTAGAACAATACCAGCAGCTTTTCTCGCACTTTTTTGTCCAACCATGCCTTGTGACACCTGAAATAAATAAAAATTAGTCTCATTTAGATCAACACCGGTATTTTAAAATGTAAACTATGGTGTTGCTCAACTACTTGGAATAAAAAACCATTAATCATCATCAATCATCACAAAGAGCATCTTTATACTAACTATCGACTCAATGACATGACATGACCATTTACAATTAAATGGTTCTAAACCTAAAAGCATAGCTAGCTTAGTTGTATTGTATTCTTATTGATCAAACTTACATTTCTGGGATCGAGAGAATCGTCGAGTCCAAGTCCTCGGATATGCGAATGGGCTCCAGTCCTTTCCAGGTAAGTGATACTCCGGGCGTCCGGCACCGTCACTTTACTTAATCCCTGTAATAAAAACGCAATTAAACACCTGTATTAACTAAATTAATTCAATTATATCTCTTACCACTAAATCCATGTTAAAATTAGTTAATTATTTTCGGTTTCGGTGTTTTTTTTTAAATAAAATTTTTTCGAGAAGAGAAAAGCTTGATTTTTAAATTTTGTTATTTTCCATTCACTCTGTATAGAAGCCTTAAATATTGAAGGTCGATTTATAAGGGGTATTTTGAGACTTTCTTCTTTACCTTTACCGGAGCTGAGCCTATAGGGTTTCCTATATTTCAATTTCAATAATTTGGCCTAATAAAACTTTACCCTTGTATGGAATTTACCCGAATTTTAAAAAAATCTTAACCTAACTTAACTTAAAGAAATATATATAAAGAATTTGGATTAATTTCATACCGAGGAAAAGTTTGACCAAAAATATATACCTAGGGGTAAAATCAACCAAAATAAGGATGATTAAACTTAAGTCTTTATAAAGACCATACTAACTAGTTTCTACAAACTTAGTATCTACATAAATACCTAGCTGTTAGTTACTACTCTGTACCTGTATATGCAAGAAGATATGAATTAGTATGGTTAATATAGTGATTCAGCTCTGATTAACCCAATTTTTGTCTCAATTTTACAAGTATGTGCTTGTCGAGTTGAAGCTAATATTCGAAATCTAAAAAATATGATTCTTCAAATAAAAATACCTATCAAATTCTTATATTTGAGTTTGAGTTTGATATGTAATGTAAAGGTATTCTTAGCTCAAATTTCTATTTTGAAACCCTAGACTTCACAAGTAATCAAATAATGAATATTATGAAAACTAGGATTTAAAATTGAAAAATTGAGATTGAAATCTCTGTATGAAATTAACCCGAATTTTTTAGATTAGTTTATGTTAGGTTATGATTTTAAAATTTGTGTTAATTTTATACAGGAGTAAAGGTAGACGAAAAATATAGGGTTATATTCAACCAAAATAGGAATGAGATTAAATCGAAGCTTTTTACAATGTGCAATATTGATTGGAAAAAATTACCAATGTTTTTAGTTTAGATTAGGTCATTTTGCACTTTTTGTGTTTTGATGATAACATTTTTTAAAAATACATATTTTGAAATTAGTCAGACATTTTGCGTCAAAAAATAAGCCCAAAAAGTCTGAATTTTTTCTAAAATCACTATCAGGTATTTGCTATTAATAATTACTTGATACTTATTATACCTACCTAAACTTATCCTTTTCCTTATCATAGGCATTTGTTCAATATTTTGCAATATCTATTGATTTAAGGCTTTTTATCAAGTATTTTTTTGTTTGAATTTCAAGGTAGCCTCAATTGATAAAGTTTATATTAAAAATAACTAAAATAAATGAAACATTAGTCACCATCAGATCGAATTTCAATGGATTAGCAAGTATTTTATTAAACTAGTTGATAAATATTCTTGAAAAGGTCGTTTATCAATAAATTCCACACATTTTAATTCCATACAATGACTCCAACTGTAAATATGGTAAAATTTTTTTTACAAAATTGGAAAAATTCAAAAGTACTAATAAGGTAAATTGATTTTTTGTGGACCAAAATTACTCGATCAAATTATATTAAAGTGTAAAGTTGAGATCAAAACTAAGATTTTTGAGCAAAAATTTTGGTTTTTATCTCAACTTTACATTTAATATAATGTGATTGAGTGATTTTGGTACAAGAATTCAATTTGCCTAGTAATACTTTGTAAGTATATCTGTACTATTTACACAGAAGTTCGAAAGTAATTTGATATTTATTTTTTTAGACAATTTGCCTTGAAAAGGCCATCAATGGTCAAGAAACCGCAATCAAGGAAAAACACATTAGAAGTACTTTTATAATGATCCAAATTTTTGAGAAATTTTTACAAATTTTTAAATTTTAGATATAATTATTGGCACCTTTCAAGATAAAGGAATTACCAAATTTTGGAATTTTGTTCAACAATTACCCCTTAGAAAAAATGTTCTACTTTCCTGGAAAGTTTGTCATGTCCTTCACAAAGTAATTACTTAAATATGCATATAATATTTACATGTGCAAAAATGACCAAATTTTTGACTCGTAGGTTTTAAAAGAAGGTCATGAATCTGTTTTAAAAGATTCTCAACAATTTAAACACATTTTGCATGAAAAATGCCAATTTTGGACGACACAATCTAACTCTTCTGGTTATGGAATTTTAGTCAAATCGTATTGTAATTTATTGATGATCAAGTTAAATTTCCATTTGAGAAATAGTAGAATTCCAGGTAATATCCTTTAAAAAAACTTTAGTTTATTAAAATATTTAACCTCATTCCTATTTTGATTGAATTTACCACTATATTTTTGATCTAATTTTACTCTTGTATGAAATTAACCTAAATTAGTTTAAACTTCTAATCTAATCTAACCCAAAGTTTAGGTACTAAACTAAATTAAAAATTTGAGGTTAATTTTATACAGTGATAAAGTGAGAATAATAGTATAGGGGTAAATTCAACCAATATATAGTTATAGGAATGAAATTAAACTTAAGTCCTAAAATAATTGACTTTTTTTATTTTTTTTAGGGAATTTTGATATAGGTGATGATTACCTAAGATTATGTGAGAATAAAAAGTAAGTTTATTTTTACAAGAGATCAGATCTTGCTGTACCTCTGGAACTTGATATGTGATATACATTATACAGATAGTATAGGTCAAAAGTCTTGTTAAGAGAGAATCCAAGAATCTAGAATCATTTTGTCAATATCACTGGTGTTCGAAATACTGGGGTTTTTCTGTCAAAATTGACAAAAAAAGATGAGTAATTTGTTTCGAGATCGAGAATGAAATTGACAAAAATAGGTACAGATTATGTATAATTTGTTCCTGTAGATTCTATCTGTATATTGACTAGAAATATGCATTTATTCTCAATATATTTTCTCAAAAAAAACCTCTAGTTTTTGAGAATTCTTGAAAAAAATCAATATTTTTGTAATCCTTTGTACTATGACACATATAAAATCCAGGGTTAGAGGTAGGTCTGTTCCATTGTCAGATCTATAAAATTTGAATTCTCTGAATTTTAATCTAGTAAATATTTTTAGCTCTCAACTTTTGAATGAAATGTTTGATTTACTAGAAGCAATTTTGATTTTAGAAAATGATGGTATGTAGGTAATTATAATTTTCTAAATTAAAATTATAGTATTTAATGGTAATTTTTTTTAGTAATTAAGTCAATAGATACATCATTAAGCACAATGATACATCCGAACCAGTGTAAATTCCAGCCATTAGTGGTGTGTGTTCAAGAATCTACTATAATTTACAGTCATGTCACAAAAATCCTTTTCGGGATGCATAAAAGTATGTATAAAAATGTAACTTAAAGTTTTATAATTTTTACAATTTACAAAATTTATAACTGAAGGTTCCCAAACGATAATTAAAATTGGTTCTGATTTAATCTCATTCCTATTTTGATTGAATTTAATCTTATATTTTTGGCCTAATTTTACCAACTTTACCCTGCCTTGTATGAAATTTACCCAAAAATTTTATAAATCCTGACTTAATCTAAACTAAGCTAAAAGAATTATGGATTAAATTCATACAAGTTGGACCAAAAATATAAGAGTAAATTCAGTCTAAAAAGGGATGAAATTAAACTTAAGCCATTAAAATTTGTATTTTTAAATAGGAATTTCACCAGGATTGCTAATAGGACATAGGGAAAGATATTTAAGGGTTTTCTTAACAATGAAAAATATTAACTTCAAGATACAATTTTTTATGCAATCTCTTGATCTTGATATTCTAAACTTGCTAAAGGTACTTATACTACACTATATACATATACCAATCATTTATACAACACTTAAGTTTAATTTCATCCCTATTTTGGTCTAACTTTACCCGTGTATGAAATTATCTAGCTCAAATTTTTTTTAAAATCCTAACCTAACACCTAACCTAAACTAGACTTATTTTTTGGGTTAATTTCATACAACGGTAAAGTAAGAACAATAATATAGGTGTTAAATTCTACTAAAATAGAGCTGAGCCTTTATACAAGACTGTTAAGTATTTACAACTTTGAATTTTTTAATTTTAGAATTTCTCAATCGACAATAGTATATGTCCATCAACTCCTTTAATTGAAAATCCTGCTGATCAAAATGACAAAAGTATCAAAATTGTCAAAAAGAAATACCCCAAATCATCTAAAATAACACTTAAAAACTATTAAAATCAATTTATAAATTTTATAAAACGTATTTTATATCATAAATTATTTTACAATCTATCTTACTGGTTTTTTTACAAATAAAAAGTACCTAATTTATAGGTTTATTTGAATTTTTTTAGGTTTTCAACCTAAAAAATATTACTATTATGCTGGGTAATACATATAATAA
>JAQIXA010003169.1:0-14849 GCA_034699045.1 Nanhermannia cf. coronata Gr-Ori-00579
TAAGGCCTTATATTGACCTTTAAGGGGCCAAATCTCTGGAATAAGGAAAAAGTGAGTTCTCTGACATATCACATCTTGCTAAGAAAACTTTTTTTATATAAAAAAAATTCATTTTAAGAAAATCCCTGCGTGCCACTTGCGACCTTGCCCTCGTTAGAATTATAAAATGAGCCAAAAAATAGCAAATTTTTTCTAATTTTTGTCAGTTTTTGCAAATTTTGCAATTTTTCTAAAAATTTCCTAACTTTAGGATCAACCTAAAGTTGATCTTATGTTGTAAAAATTCTCAAATTTTTTCTCAAGTTATGTTTTTTTGGTCTTACAAATCAAAAAAATTAAAGCTTTCCAATTTTTCTATTTTTTTTGCTTTTGCAATTTTTTATACTTTAAGGTCATGCTAGCAGTTTAAAGTTGAAAATATTCTTAAAAATTCTCAAAGTTTCATTATTTAAATTTGACAAAAAAAAAATTCAAAATTTTTGCCTCAAATTTTGATTTTTAGACCGAAAACTGAAATATTTGCTTTAAATGGATATTTTAAGCCTTATATCTTCAAGTTTAATCCAAGCTAAGGCTCTCATTTAATCTCATCCCTATTTTGGTTGAATTTACCCCTATATTTTTTAACTTTACCCTTGTAACTTGTATAATAGCCCAAAATATTTACTAGTTAGGTTAGGATTTATGAAAATTTTGGATTAATTTCATACAGGGGTAGACCAAAAATATATGGATGAATTCAACCAGAATAGGAATGGAATGAATTAATTTTTATGAATATTTAGGCTATTTTGATAATAGATAAAAACCATTCTAGTTATACTATAAGTACTGTTGAGTTTTCGGCTAAATCTACTTTTTTTTTCAAAAAAAAATATCCATTTTAAGTAGACATTGAATTCCTTAGAGGTATTAAAATAAAATACACAATAATATAAAGGGTTTTTTTGCATATCTCCCAAAAACACATTTGAGACCCTATTTGGTAGGTTTTAACTCATAAAAATACATTTATCAAAAAATACAAAACTTTCACAAGGTATACTAGTACTAGTACTTATCCTTAGTACTCTATAGTAGTAATCTGTATAGGAAATAGCGGGTAATATAAATAAACATTTTTTGTCGGATGATTCGAAAAGAGAAATTGTTCAATTTCCTTAAAAGCCACGAAAACTTTGTGAATTTTTGGCCTCGCAAAAAAAAGAAGAAAAGATCAAGTGATTACTTTTACCCACAAAAAAAGCTTGAAATTCAGAATATTTTTGTAGATACAAGTATCTTGTATAGGTATATTATAATAGGCTAAAACCTGCTAGGCTTTTAAACCTATCCATCATACCCTATCAATTCTTATCTGCTCATTTTTTATTTGAAATAATATTTCTTTTATCTGAGATATTTAAGATCAATTTGGAATTTCAAAGTACTCTTATAATAGCAGGATACAATTGTAAAAGTCTCATGTTTTTGAACATTTTTGAGAAATGTCAAGACAAATTTAAGATCATGTCAATCGATTTGAACTTTTTTTTGAGCTTTTTGAGTTTTTTTGAAGCTTACCAGACGTCAGTTTTTGATGTAAAAATCCCATCAAGAAATGCTTCTGGAGGCATCCTGGATAAATAAATAATACATTTACATTTTATAGATAGAATAATAGGCAGAATTTTATGTAAATAAATTATAAAGATGTAAAAATAAAATGACATTTCAAGTACCATTTGACTGGCAGCATTGCTTTACCACCTTTCTTGTAATAGTCAGCCCTAAAAAAATTGTATAAAAAGAGTCATTTGAATAAATGATTACACAATTTTGCGTTTTTCTATTCATCCAGATTTAGATGAAGTTTTCTCGATAAAAAAACCAAAATATCTCTGAATTCAAAGTTAACATGAAAAGGCCTGAAAGCCGAATATATCCTTTTAAATTACAAACCATTTATTCGAAAGAAATACATAATCTTTAAAATACAAAATTTGATAAATTTTGACAAAAAAAATGTTAAAAAGTGCCAAAACTTGCCAAATTTTGACAACACTTTTGAATCAAAATTTTCAAAAACCAAATCAAATAACCATTATTATTTGATATCAAATTCATATGCTTTTAAGAAAGACATAAGTTTAATGTCATCCCTATTTTGGTTGAATTTATCTCTATATTTTTGGCATAATTGTATGAAATTAACCTAAAATATTTGTTTAGTTTAAGTTCTGTTAGGTTAGATTAGGAATTTAAAAAATATTGGCTTAATTTCAACAAAGGGGGGTTTAATTTGGACCTAATACATAGGGGTAAATTCAACCAAAATAGGGAGGAAATTAAATCGGAGCCTTGTATTTTTCGTATAAAAAACTGAAAATTGTAATCTTGACTTTCAAAATTACTTGATCAATTTTAATGATTTTTTTTACCTGTAAATATCCCTAGCCATGCCAAAATCTGCGATTTTGACAACTCGACCTGGTCCTTTAGTCGTGAGTAGACAATTTCTGGCTGCTATATCCCTATGTATAAAATGATTCTCCTCAAGGTATTTACAGCCCTTTGAAACATCCAGAGCTGCTAATAAGAGGTCCTTCATCGTCAAAGGTGATGGTTTATCCTGGAAAAAAACCACATAAAATACTCCAATGTAATTGACATTTATCAATAGTTTTATCCACAGAAAAACTGAAATAAACTCGAAAAAAACCACAATTTCCAAAAGTTAATTTCGAAATTTTTGCAATTTTTTCGATTTTGATTTCGACGTTTGCAATTAACTTACAGGTTTGGATCTTGATTCTCTCAAAAAAGTTTTGAGATCCCCACCAGCCAGCAATTCAAGTATAATGAATCTCGGGTGTTTGTCGAAGCAAACGCCAATGAAATGAACAATATTTGGATGATTAAATTTACTCATAATTAAAGCCTCCATTAGAAAATCCTAGCCAAATACAAAAAAACAATTAAAAACTTGGTATAAATACGTAAAATAAGTAAAATAAGTAAAATTCATGTTTTTAGAAGGTATTTACCATCTCAGCTTGATTCGAAGAGAGTTCAGGCAGAGTCTATAAAATGTCAGAAACAAATTTCTCATCAAATTATTTCCCTATTTTCATAATCTCAATTAAATTGCATTCAACTGCGAGCGGAGCCCCGCAGAGTTAATAAACAAGAGTCCGAAATTACCCGAAATTACCAACAGACTCACAGAAATTGAATTACGAAGTATCTCGAAATTTAACCTCAAAAGTTATATCTAAATAAATATCTCATTTTTAATCAAATTTTCAATTATCAAATAGGTATTTAGCTATTACTTCTACTTATCCTTAGTATTTAATACAAAAATACTATTCTTTATCTATCATAAAATAAAGTAAAAAAGTGACCTGTATTTGACCTTAATTATAGAAAAGTTAATAATTTTTGGCTATTTTATTCATAGTAGCATAAAATTCAAGATAAAAATTCTCTTGATTGATTGATAGGTAATTTTTAAGAGACTTAAGGTAAACATCCCTATTTTGGTTTAATTTATCCCTTTGTTTTTGGTTTAAATTTACCCCTAAATGAAATTGCCTAGCTTAATTTAGGCTAGAGTAGAATTTTTTAAAATGGGTTAATTTCATATATGGGTAAAGTTAGATCAAAAATATAGGGGTAAATTCAACCAAAATAGGGATAAATTATCATTCAAGGTCTGATATTTACTGCCAAATCTCGGCTTATTGGCGGTAATTATGAACTTTGGTTTTTTTACAATTTTTTTTAAAATTACCTTAACAGCTACTGGCATTTCTACAGTATCCCCAGCTCGATGTTTATAAAGTCCTAAAAAAATTTAAATTTATAAAATTCGATTATACAGATACAAGTTTGAAAAAGCCTCAAGTACCTTGATAAACCTCGCCAAATGCCCCTTGACCAAGTGCTCTGAATTTTCAAGAAAAAAAATTACAATTTATTAGATAATTACATTAAATTATACATAAAATTTAAAGCCTTGCCAAAAGCCAGAAATACTAACAGATAATACTATATGTATGTAGTAGTCTAATGTAAGTAAAAACAACACTTGTTTATGAGTTCATAAATCTTTTTTTGATTTTACAAAAAGCTATTAACCCGTGCTTATAAATGCTTTTATGAAAAACACAAAGTTTAAATTGTTTTTGCAGGCTTTTTAATGGAGACAAATAATTTTGCAAAATCTCCTATATATAATATACTATATAGATAGTAGGGTACTTTAAAGGGGTAAAAGTTTTTGGGCTGTGAAATGAAATGAATTTTGCAAAATTTTGGAGGAAATTAACGCCCCGAAAAACCGAATTTCTAAAAACACAAACAGACGAATAATAAAAGGGGGGCTTAAAATGTAAAAACACATTAAATTTCTTGAGCTATTTTACAATAAATTTTAGCTCGCATTTGTAAATTATAGCACATTTTTGCTAAAAAATTTTCAAAATTTTATTCAAAATTTCTAAAAATTCAGCTTTCAACTACCTAGTCTATATTTGAAATCTAAAATTTTTGTTCTTAAAGTACCTGTACTATGGATAGGATAAGCTGGTTATCTGATTTTGGCCAAAAATTTCTAAATTTAATGCCAACATATGGAATTTTAGGAAAAATTGGATTTTAAAATTTTGTTTAGGTATTTCGGTGGCTTATATGATTAAAAATTTCAAATCTGGTTTTTTGATGGTTTTCAGTGGACTTTTATAATACTTATACATACCTATATATATAAGGTAGGTATAATATGTATTTATTTCGTGTTAAATTACTTAAATTTGATGATCATTTAGACTTGGTCTGATGCATTAAATTTTGAAATTAATTTCATATATTGTATAGTATGTATGTAGTAGGGATATTTTGAAAAGCCTCAAGAGGAAAATTCTCAACTTGAATCGAACATTTTATTTTTGAAATTCATAGTCATAGTATCCTACTACATAGTAGTACTTATTGAGCGAGCGAAGCGAGCACTTACTATTAAACTTTATTTCCACTTTGTTCGTATGTCTGTCTGTTTGTCTAAAGAATAAATTGTGAACTACACTAGGGATTTTAACAAAATTTGACATGAAGGATCCTCATAGGGTCTAGTTTTGCCATTTAACAAAAAATTCAGAATACTCTATCCCTTGGAGTACTACAGACACTTTAAGGGATCTCAATGTTATTCAAATGTGTGACAAATAAAAATTTAACATTAGTTTGACCCTCGGGAATTGACTTTTGACCTCAAAATTTGGAGTAATTTGTGATATCTTCAACGCCTAGCTCTCGCAGCTAATAATTGACTGTTACTGAACAGTTAATTAAGTCCTAGTATTTCAGTATAGTTTAGTAGTAAATTGCAATCTGTAATTTGGAAATCTGTCTGGATCTGGTTCTGGCCGAGGGTTTTAATAAAATTTAATTTCAGCTTGAATTCTATACAAGTATAAGGTACTATGTAGTACTCTATCTATAGTAAAGTAAATGGGCAAAATAGTCAAAAGGCTAACTTCATTAATTAAAAACAACTTGAAAGTTTTTGCTCTCAAATTCAATTGCAGTCAAAAACACGATATTACATAGATTAAATAAATAGTCCTATAGTAATATCTAGTACCTACATAGATAGTACCTACTATGATTTTCTATAGAAAGGCTATCCCTAGCATTTCGAACATTGTTGTCCCTGTCAGTGAGAAATGCTCCAAAAAAAGTCAAAAATCCTGACAAAAGATCCAAAAATAAAATAATTAGGGTTGTTATTCAAAGAATGGAAAGAACCTATAATATTAAAAAGTGGGATTTTTGAACCTGTTAAATAGTCATTTGGTTTAAAAATCAAAATTTGACATCAAAAATTTCAAACCTTTAGGTAGGGAGGCATACTTATAGGGTTCCAATTTACTCTCATTCATCCCTGTATTGGTTAATTACCTCTATAACTTATTTTGGAACTTACCCCTATATTATTGACCTAAATTTACCCCAGTATTTATTTAATCCAAAGGATATATTCGGCTTTCAGACCTTTTAAGGTCTGAAAGCCGAATATATCCATATATAATACCATATTTAAACCCATATACTTATAAATGCCAGAAATCCCATTATAACCCGAAGATATCCTAACCTAAGCCTAACATAAACTAAACTAAAAAAATTTGAGTTAATTTCATACTAAAAAAGGAAAGTTATACCAAAAATAAAGGGGTAAATTCAACCAAAATTAGAGATGAAATTAAAAAGTCCTTATACTCGTAGATGTAGACTCTTTTGAACTTGTCGGATTTTGATTTGACAAAATTTTCTTGAAATTTCTAATTTTGTTAGGCTTACATATAGGTAGATACTTAAATGATACGGATCTGTTTAGGTGATTTAGTCATCGTCATCATGGTAAAGATCAGATCAGATAGGAAATCATTATTTTTAATACTTAATGTCCTTCACAAGTACCTAGTACTAGGTACTAGTACTCAAAGATAGATTTTTATGAAGGATAAGAAATTAGGTAAGTATTTGGATTTCCTTCAATATTTCCAATAATAATGGCGTAGAATGTCAAATTTTTCAAGAATTCTCGAGAGCTTTTCCCCAGACCTGACTGGCTCTGGCTGCCCTATATATACTATTCATGAATTAATGAAATATTTGCACTTTCCACAAGTTTTACTACTACTACTATAGTGAACCTATAAACTGCTTAAACCATCAAAAAAAGCCAGAAATTTTTATGACCAAAAAAAATATTTAGTGCAGATTCGCGGTATCCAGAAGACAAGAAATATATTGTTTTTATATTACACAAATTATTCAAAAAATTATCAGAAATTGGCAGAAATCAAATTGAATTAAATTATTCCAAGCATAATCTATCAAGTTAAAATTTACAATTTTTTTATACTTTTAAATCAATCTGGCTCAAAAATCAAAAATTTAATATCTAATTAGATTCGAGAGAAATGTTATGTAATAGTATGAGTTTGAAAGGATTTAAGTTTAATTTCTTCCCTATTTTGGTTGAATTTACCCCTATATTTTTGGTCTAATTTTACCTCTTTGTGTAATTAACCCAAAATACTACTAGTTTAGGTTAAGTTAGGTTAGGGTTTTAATAAATTTTGCATTAATTTTGTACAGGGGTAGAATCTTGACCTAATATATAGGGGTAAATTCACCCAAAATAGGAGTGAAATTAAATCAGAGTAGTTTGAAAGGGCAGACTAGCTCACTTTTTATACAGGATCAGGATAAGTATGGATTATAATAATTTATGTATATTTTTCAAGTACATACTCGAGGCTTGAATTTAAAATTTTTTTTCTTGGGAATTTCTTGTAGATTTTTCCCGATAAGTATTTGAAGTTTCTTGGGCTTATCCTTATACATACAGATATTTATGTACATGTTTACTACTACACTGTTAGTACATAGTAGATAATATATGGGGCAGAAGTTGTTTAAGATTAAGATTAAGTCCATTAAGGGGGATAAAATATGGCGATATTTATTGTTGAGCAAAAACCAAACTCGATCCGAATCTTCGAAATCTTTGGATTCGAAATCCAATTCCGCCAACAAACTTGATGGTCCTAAGCCATTTACCAGGATATTATATTGACTATACTATAGTCAATAGTCTGTAGTTTGTGGGCAAAAAGTGCAAATATTTTATTTTATTACTCTGTCCAATGGATAATTGAAGGGGGTTATAAAATACACTAGATGTGTCCTTTTCAATAAGTCTTAAAAAACTCACAAAATCATCCAAAATTCTATCATCTAATTCCAAAAGTCCAGTTTTGATACAAAATTCTTAAAATCTTAAAAAAACCTCATATTTATCAATAAAATTCAGGACAAGACAGTTAAGACAGTTACAATTATTGTATAAATTAGCTGGATTTTTCAAAATATTGATATTTTTAAAGGCTCTGATTTCATCTCTATTTTGTTTGAAAATAACCACAAGTTTTTGGCCTAAATTTACCCCTTTAGGAAAGAAATCCTAACCTAACTTAAACAAAACCAATGAAATTTTGGGTTAATTTCATTCAGGGATAAAGTTAAACCAAATATATAGGGGTAAATTCAGCCAAAATAGGGATGAAATTAAACTGAAGTTTGTTTTAAGCTTTTAGTTTTTCGTAATTATCGTACCTATCAATCATCTATTTCCAAATTTTCCGAAACAAAATTTTAAAAAATTTCAATTCGGCTTAAAAATGATAAAAAATTTGGATATTTTTTGCTGTGTTTTAAAGGTATAATTCAGTGTTAGTTTTGTGTTTTGTGTCTTATGGCAAGTTTTGCACGGGGAAAGTTATCGACTGAAGTTCCTTTCTACTTTCTCCATGTACTTTCTCCAGTAGTTTCCTTTGGCCTGGAGTTTTCTCTCAAAAAAAAAAGTTTCTCTCTCAAATCCTCTATAAATTGAGCCAGGGCCAAGTGTACTAATACTGAACTGATAGTCTGATAGACTGGAGGATTAGAACCCATAAGTTTTAAGTACTTACTTTTGGGGATAAAAACCTTTTTTTAGGAAAATACTCTCTTTATATATTTTGTACTTTAGACCATAGTTGTAAGGTGTACTATTATTCTACACTATTTTAGTTGTACCTACTACCTACTAAAGTATCTGTAGTAGAACAAGCTGGATTTTTTTTGTAAAGAAAATAGCTGGAGATATTTGGAGGAATCAATTCCAAGATCTCATCTCCTTTTCCGATTCCCACTGGCCTAAACTCACGACCCAATAATAATACCCTTACCTATACAGTATCTACTGGCCCTTTTTTGCAAAAAATTTGGATTTGAGATCACTTTTAAAAATTCAAAATATCTCAAGTATCAAAATTTGAAAATTATAGTCAAATGCTACAGAAATTCCAAAAGAATCCGATTGATTTTCATTCCTATTTTGGTTGAATTTACCTTTGTACTGTATGAAATTAACCCAAATTTTTTAAAAATCCTAATCTAACATAATTTAACCTACACTAAACTAACAGAATTTGGGCTAATTTCTTACAGAGACCAAAAATATTGAGGTAAATTTAATCAAAAAAAGGATTAAATTAAACTGAAGTCATTTCAAAATCGAAAATCAACAGAATTCAGATATCAGAAAAATTTCTTCAAACTTATCCTTAGATTGCTATCTTGCATATTGAAGGATACTTACTAGCATTCATAATCTAATTCTGAATTGAACCAATTTCTTAAAATTTTGATAATCCAAAGAGTTTTAAGGCATTTCAATTAAAATCAAGCATATTTTGCCAAATTTTACTCAAAGATGGTTTTCTCTCTATTGCATAATATACAGAATTTAGCAAAATTTTTGCTATTGACCATATGACCGTGTACTTTTTCATCATTATTTCCCATGTCTAGTTGAAATAAGGAGAAAAAAAACTTGAAATTTGCTCATCCCAACAGAATACTTGTACTTGTACTACTAGTACTGCCAATCTTCAATTCAATTCCTTTCAATGGACTTTTTCAATGCTTTTCATTTCTATTTTTTTCTACTACATATTGGTAGTACTTTGCCATTTACACGAAATGAACCCCAAAAAAACTCGAGTTTTTTTACTTTAAAAAATCTCAAAATTGAGTTGAATTGCGTCTTTACCCATTTGAACAGTACCTACTACTACTACTATAGTAGTCTCAGAAAATCTCAAAAATCCTAAACATTTGGTCAAAAAGACTATTGTACCTTACTACTATTTAGTACTCGTACTAGTGATAAGTAGTGGTATAAAGTATATACTATTCAACTGTTCATACATCTCAAATCTCAAAATATAAATTGAAGTACCCTACAATGGGATTGGGTATTGTGTCCTATTTAGTCTGAATGTAAGAGATTTTCAGCTTTTTATGAGAGCTTTCAATTCAATCACAATAACATACTCTAGTTTCAATTGTATACCTATACTATACAAGTCTTTAGTACTACTCATAATACATAGTGTATTGCAAAAGGCTTAATAAATTCTTTAAAATCTAAATCGAGAGACTTATTTCAATGATTTACTTTACTTTTTGTGGCTCCATTATGATGATGATGGATTTCATGAAAGGATTATTTTTCAAATGTCAAATCAATTTTACGATTCAAAATACATCCATAAGTACCTTCTTACTTATACTGTTATATAGCTATTTTGAACACATAATTACACTCAAATAGCAAAATATTTTGAATTGATATTGATTTAGAAATTATATTTATTCAAAATTTCTATGTTTAACCTCTCTATAACTTACAGAATAAGGCACTTCTATGGTCTTTGGATTCTTTAGCATGTTCTGTTACACCTAAAGCACCTAAATTAAGGATATTTCAAAGGATCGTTATTAAGGTAGCCTGTAGACAGATTGAGAATTTAAGGAATTGATTTTAATATATCCGTATTCAAGAATTTTGAATCAAATCTTGAAAAGTGTGTACTTTCAGGGTACTTAAAACCCATAAATTTCAGATTTTCAAATTTTAAATGCTGTATTAATGATAGGCAAAATAAAGGGTGTATACCCTACTAACTTTTGAAAATGTAAATAATTAGATATTTAGATATTTAAGCATTTTAGAGCTAAATAAGTTCTCATGAAAAGCTTCAAATTAAGCTGATTCTCACTTACACCTACACAAAACTACTACTTAAGAAATTACAACTTGAAGAACCTTTCATGTCAGTAGTACAGATACATAATAATATCAGTTAAGTAATTGCAATTTAGAAATTATAAATTAATCCTATTAGTAATGGAATAATTTCAATTTAACTCAAGATTTTCAAGATTTTCAAAGTAGGTACTTTGAAATTCATTAATAACTCTAGATTACAGATTGTGCAATGTAAAATGACTTAATTTCATCACTATTTTGGTTGAATTTACCCTTATACTTTAAGCCTACCTTTATGAAATTAACCCAAAATTTATTTATGTTAGGATTTTTTTAAATTTGAGCTAATTTCATACCAAAAAAGTAAAGTTATACCTTAAATATAGGGGTAAATTCAACCAAAATAGGGATAAAATTAAACTGAATCATTAAAAATCACTTTAAATAAGAGTTTGAGAATTACTTTTTGTAATTTATAGGTAAAAATTAATTTTAAAGGTAAATAATACTGATACTTGAGGTAGTACTAATATTCCAAGAATGGGCAAAGTGTAAAGGCATGTTTTCAATTATAAAAAAAGGATTTTTCTTCAAATTAAATTTGATGTCAGTCACACTCTCCCCCTTTAAATCCAAAGTCACATAAATTTCTCCAGCAGAGCTAAAACTCCCAGCTTAAATGCTATTGAATGGTAATGGGATTTTCGAGATTTTTTTTTACAGATATATATCAAAAATTATGACTTTACTACTACTGGTACAAAACCAATTCATCATTTTATATTGCAAATATCGTTAATACCCAGCATGTAGGTACTACTATAGGTTTATATGGGTCTTTATGGGAGGTTGAAATGTGAAATTTGAAATATCACTTTTGAATCGAATCGAATTTGAGGGTGAAAGCCAAAAATCGCAGTTGAAGGTGAAATCCTCAGCTCTTTTAGCTCGTTTTTTAAGCAAATCTATTTTTCTAAAAGTTGATTTTAACCTTACAAACATTACATACGTTAATATACAGGTTAATATACATAGTATAGCAACAAAAATTTCAACTACAATTTGAATATTTTGAATATTTTCAAGCTTTTTTATCATTTAAATCGTCAAAAATCGATTTTTTCTAAATGTAGATTGAATATCAGCCAACTTCACTTCTAAAACGGCTGTCCAAATTTCCTAACTATCCCTAATACCTACTTCAAAATTATTTGAGAAATATGAGAAATGAGAGCATCTATTTGGGTTTTTCATGACTGAATTTTAAAAATTATCTTGAAATCCCCAATCTAGTACCATAAGAGAAATTTAACTCTGAAAATCAGTCGAAAGTCGAGTTTTCGCGATGGTTTAATTGTGATTTTGTATCTCGATTTAATCCAAATCTGAAATTTTGGAGAATAAGTCTCTTGTAA
Organism: Nanhermannia cf. coronata Gr-Ori-00579; assembly: GCA_034699045.1. Lineage (NCBI taxonomy): Eukaryota > Metazoa > Arthropoda > Arachnida > Sarcoptiformes > Nanhermanniidae > Nanhermannia > Nanhermannia cf. coronata Gr-Ori-00579. The sequence goes on from JAQIXA010003169.1 coordinate 12,067, forward strand.
ATTTATGAATTATTAAAAGGGGTCTTGTGGTCTTGTGACTCATGTATGCTTATATTCTATATTTTGGTACTAGTATGAGTACTTGTAGTATGTGGCGATAATAATAATAATGTAGGTAATGGAAAATAATACAAGAAGGTCCATAGAATAGAATGATATTATGGGCAAAGTGTAAAGGAAGTGTGAAAACAAGGGCAGAATCCAAAGACTTTTGGATTTGCTTTTTGGATTTTCCTCAACCCATTTAGTATGCATAGCCTCTCCTCACACTTTCTCTCACAAACTACACATTTTTTTCCTTCTTTTTTTTTACTTCAAAACCTCATTCTCGGAAAATAAAACTTGAAAAATGCACAATCACACTTTCACTATGCTCAAAAATATTCAATAAAATATTCGAAAATTCTAATAATACAAAACTGCATTTATTGTAATATACTGACAAACCTTACACCCAAAACGAATCTAGGACATTTGGAAAGAGATTTTTGGAAAAAAGACATTTGCCTTAGGACATTTGCCATAAGATTTTTGCAAATCGGACTTTTAGAAAATGAAATGAATCATCATTTTGAAATTCAGAGGCCTATTTTTGAGCTTTTGTGTCTATCTGAAGATATGAAAAAATGTCAATCGTCAATGTTTAATACCAACTATAGCTAATATTTCCCAAAATTTCAAAAATGTCAAATGTTAAAGTGACATCTGATCCACGATTGACATTTTTTCATATCTCCAGATAGACACAAAAGCTCAAAAATATACTCCTGAATTTCAAAATGATCATTTATTTCATTTTCTAAAAGTCCGCTTTGCAAAAATCTTATGGCAAATGTCCTAAGACAAATGTCTTTTTTCCAAAAATCTCTTTCCAAATGCCCGAATACCCCCAATACGGTCTGGAAAATTCTACAAGTCTATTATTTTAATAATAGAATTTTTATTTTAGACATAGACATATCAAGTTTCTCATTCATTAGTAATTGTAATTGATCGACTAGAAAGTAAAGTATACTTTCTAGTCGACTAGGTCAAGTTAGGTTAGATTAGACTGAAATACAGATACATTGTGTAGGTGTATAATTACCAAGATTTAATCTCTTTCCTATTTTGGATGAATTTAATTTCAAAAAGGGGTAAATTTAGGCCAAAAATATAGGGGTAAATTCAACCAAGATATGGATTAAATTATACTTTAATCGTTTTAGAAATCTTTTAAAAATTCAAATAAGTCCTCGAGTGTTATCTTTTTCAATTTTTGAATTAAAACTGGGATTTCAAATTGAAATCTTAGATTATGAGTATGAGATGTTGGTCCTCTTACTTGTGATATTGAAAGAAGGCTCAGACTGGCTTAAGATAAAAAGATAATACCTTCTTGAAAATGTCCTATATAACCTTATATAAGTAGTAGTACTAGTACACTTTGTTTTAATAGTACGAGTATACCTTAGCTTAAATTTTCAAATTTAAGATCTTGGGATCATGAAATAACACTCTACTCCAATTCCTTATCTACTTACTTTTATTTAAAATAAAAGCATCTCAAGTATCTAATACTATTTTAGTTCCAAAAAAGTAAAAAATAACTACATTGTCTATACATAATAGGGTATCTGTATACCACAAAATTTCCAGAAAACTTTCTCTCAAGACTTTCTTTTTCTCATCTAATTTCGTTACGCCTCATTAAAAATATATCGTATAATTAACTTGGTGGTAGGAAAACTTTGCAAAAATTTAGAATACTTTGTAATACTACAAAGTAGTATAATTTTGGTCTGTTTTGAGGCGATTTTTTTTGCAAAAATTTCGAGACTTTGAGACTTTAGGACTTGAAGTTTGGTAAAAGATGAACTTGATAGAGTCACTGTATTAAATACTGCCATTGAGGAACTCAATGAAAGGTATCGCATAAGTTATTCTAGAAAAAGTTTTCATTGTTCTTACTATAGTTGAGAAAACTTTAGACTTCTTTAGACATAATAAATCAGTCAGAGTTCGAAGAATTTCTGAGAACCAGCTAATAATATGGCTTTTTTTCTATTCTGAGAAGCTGATTTTTGTGATAAAAATAAGAAAAAGTTGGGAGTTTTTTTTCGACTTTTTGAACTATCCATGTCCTGTACTATCTACTAGTAGTAGAGGAATTAACCTCGATTAATAAATTTAAATTTGCCTTAAAGATCTATGGATCAATGCACATTATAGTCTATATTTTGTAAAATTTTGCAAATTTTTCAAAGATAAGAAAGTTTTTTCATTATCTTGAAATTATAAAAATTGTCAAAGAACCACTATTTTTGAATTGCTCAGATTTAATCTCATCCCTATTTTGGTTGAATTTACCCATATATTTTTGGTCTAACTTTACCAATGTTTGAATTTAACCCAAAATTTTGTAAAATCCTAACCTTACTAATAAAAATTGAGGTTATTTCATACAGTGGTAAAGTTAGAAGAAAAATATAGGGGTAAATTCAACCAAAAAAGGGCTGAGATTAAACTTAACCCTCTTTGAATTACCTATAATGAAATTTTTGCCTTTTTAAAATAGAGCTAAAACCGATTTCAAGAATTATGGCGATATTATTGTCATATTAAATATTATTATAGTTTCATTTCTTCCATTTCGTAATTAAATAACAAAATCTTCGATTTCAAATTGAAATTAAGATAACCCTTGTTCTCCATATCATAATCATTAATCATACATGCTCTGGCAATTTTTTTGAGGGAAAAACGAGGGAATTTCAGGGAACCTGAAATTATTTATTTTTGAA
>JAQIXA010003170.1:0-14847 GCA_034699045.1 Nanhermannia cf. coronata Gr-Ori-00579
CCAAGTAGACATTCTGATTCTTAAGCATTTTTAAACTTTGATATTTATTTTCAAACTCTGATATTTCTAATGAGATCCTCATATGTCTATTGAAACGAGGTTTTATACTCATTTTAATCGTCCTTAATATCATTGCTCATTATACATATAACTTATAACTAACCCCTGAAGTGACAAAGCTCTGATATCCATTTGAAAATACGATTCCAATTGTCAAAATCCATATAGTCCAAGGAATTAATAAAAATTTACGATAATCCTGTAAGTGAACTTCTTGTCCTAAAATCGGCGAGATGAGATCAAAAAGGGCAGAACTTATTTGATATCTTTCAATATCTTCGGGGTATAAGAATCTTATACAGTGTATTAGTTGGAAAAATATGTAAATTGAGAAAAGCAAAGAAATACCACAACCAAGGTCAAATGGGAAATAAAGTTTGAAAATATCAAGCCGTCCATAATGGATTGGACTACAAGTCAAAATTTTTCTAAAATAAGCTGAAAAAACTAGAGGTTGAACTCGATAGCTATCACTTTCAAAAATTGGGTAACTTAATTTTGGAATATCAAAATTATACTCTTTTCGAATATATTCAATATCCATATCAATGCTCAAATTTGTCCTCGGGAAATTTAGCAAACCTAATAGAATAATTTCAATGATATTTTTCCCCCGATATTTTTTGTCTATATGGTGATTCAACGTATTATTGGTAATTTCATTTGTTTGGGTAAAACTTTCGATGTAATTAAAATCTAAAAATTTTGCCAAATTTTGTGTATGAATTCTAAAAAAATTAGTACATTCATCTTGAGTTAAGCATGTCAGATCGTGTGTAACATAATACTCCTCTGTACATTGTATGCAAACATGTGTCAGTTTTTCAATTTCAAAAATCATGTCAGATTTTTGGTAAAACCACAAAATATTTGTAGATTCATGAATATTTTGAAAAATCATTTGATTAAAATTAAAAAAGTCGGTTTTATCTTCATTTAGGGCCATTAAAAATACATTTATATGGTGAACTACAAGATCTTCTGGATAATAAAAATGCCAGAGAAGGTTGCCTTTATTATTGTAATGGATTTCTGTAGTCAATAAATTCCTTGTCAAAGTTCGTTTACAATTTAGTGCAATAAATCTCTTTGGCATCGTTGTATTCACAAATATATAGGGTGTTTGTATTTCTGAAAAATTTGGATAAAATTCCCTCAAATCCCATAAAATGTCCAAATTGGTATTTTCGAATATGTTTGAAAAAAGACCCAAGTTTATCACCTGTCCATATGCTACTCTGGTAATAATTTGTACAAAGTAAAATTGTGTAGCAAGAATTACAATAATATTATACATAGAATATAACTCCATTTTGATTTATTTTAATTTATATAATTCTAATTCTAATTCTAATTCTAATCCTAATTCTAATTCTAATTCTAATTCTAAATTTTTATTTTTTATTATTCTATATTAGGATTAGTATACTTTCAACAATTCTATCAAAATAAATAAATTAAAATTACCTAAATCTTGAAATATTTATTACTTATATGATACCCTAGGGTACTATAAATATAATGATTATTAAAAATTTAAAACTACTAACTTTAAGCATTCTTGAGTTTTATTGAGTTTTCAAAGCCATTTTTTAGGTAAATTGATGAGTCAAATTTCATAGAAACTTAAGAAAACACTTCGACGTCAAATTTAATCATCTTAATACTTAAATTTCATATTGATTTTTATTTATTGAAAATAACTACCTACTTATTGTGCGAGCTAAGCAAGCACTTTATATTCAAATTCGCTAACACTGTTGATCTATCTGATATTTATTAAACCAGTTTATTAAAAGTGTTTCATTAATTGAAAATGCAGTTGACAAATTTGGAATTTTAATAAAAATAAATCATCGAATGGAAGTTAATAATCAGATAGACCTTGGTTGTGGAGAAATTTTGCGAAAAAATTTTCCTGAGTTTCGGCGTCGAGTTATTCAGACAAAATTTTGTCAGCTGAGGAAATCGAAGAAATTGTAAGTTTTTTGCATTTTTTGATTGAATTTTTCTTAGTTAAGTAAAAATATATTTTGTGAAATATGTCTGTCCTTAGACTGAAATTTGTCACATTATAAGAAACCTATGTATTTAATTTTTGCAATCGATTTAGAAATATAATGCACATTTTTCAACCAATTGAACTAATCCAAGTGGGACAAAATTTCAGAAATATTTGAGAGAAAAGAGATCAAATTGGGGGCAATTTATTCCTATATTTAAGAGAATGAGCATTTTCTAGCTCTTGGAATCAATCCACGTGGTAAAAATACACCATTTTAATAAATTCGAGTGAAATTCGTGATTTGATTCCAATAAATGGAGGCTCTATTCTGCACAACAATAAATCTTAATTTGTGGCCTGAAGTTAATTGACTGTCATGTCAAACTTTAAGTTTTAAGAGTCTGAAGAACTAATTAGATTTCTACTATAGGGGCAAGAAGAAATCAGATTTTTAGAGCTTTCAGAAGAAATTTGGTATAGTCCACTAGCCATTTCTAATAGTTGTCATTACCTCAGTATAGAGAATATTTCAAATAAAAATTATTTCAAATTGTTAAAAAATTCAATATTTTCCAAAAAATTACTTCAAATGAAACCAACTGATGAAGAAAAAAGTTTATAAAACTTGTAAAAAAGGTCTAGATGCTGTGAAAGGTGAGAATTTATTAGCCAAATAATGGATATTCTTTTAACCCCGATGAAATTAATGAATTGTATTTGGAAATTTTTGTTCAAATGAAGTTTGATCATGTTAGTTTAAGCATGAAAAATTGAAACTAGAACTACAATTATGAAGTATGGAGTCGTTGAATTTTTGATGCCAAAAAAAAATCAATTTTCAATTCATCGACTTTTCCAAAAATGTATCAAAATTGATATTGAAAATGAAATGCAGTTGAACGCCATTATATGACCATTATGACCAATTTATGAGCAAATAACAAAATAACATGAAATGAGCTGAAATCTTACAATTGCTAAATTGTAAGATATTTATAGAATATACAAAATCTTAAGCTGGCCTGTAAAAATCAATCCTGGATTCCAGATTTGAATCCAACTTATTTTCAAAATACTCAAGAAGTTCTAAAGATTTTCAAACACCTTTTTTGTATTATTTTTATTGCAGGGATATTTCAAAAGCTCTTGAAAATTATGAAAAAGTTTTAGAATTTCAAGAAAAAATCCATAAACCTAATATCTTAGAATTACTTAAACACTTTGTACTCTCGTTAAATGTCATTTAAATGTTTGGAAATAGGGAATGTAAAGCTGTAGTATTTTTCGAAATATATTTTGATTTAATTGAAGATAAAAAGATATTAGGCTTAAATCATGATATTTTGCTCAAAATAGTATAGGTACATTTATAAAAAAGACAAAAAATTTTCAAAGGGAGATAAGATAATGTATTTAAAATTTATATTTTGAAGAATCATATACCTTTCTCAGTATTTACCAGAGTTGAAAAAATTAGGTCATTCATTATCATTATAAGTTATAATTACTTGGCTGTTTAAAATTATCAAAAAATGCGAATTTTATTTACTTTTTCGATAAAATTTTCAAATAAATTTAATGAAATTGTATTAGGCTCAGGCGTTAAACAATATAATATTATCTTAGTTTATACCAAATTATATTTTAGTTTTTTGGTACATATAACAAAGAAAAAGTACAACAATATAATGATAGTAAATCCTGGGCTTCTATTAAAAATAAAACCGCTAACTTTTTTTCAAACTTTATATAGCAGTTTGTTTTATTGAAATTAAAAATAAGTTAAATAAAGATTATATCATAATTTAAATAGCCATTTAAATGAAATGGATTCAGATTCGTTTATAAAAGATTTAGAATTTTTTTCTGGAATTGCTCTACGAATTGAGAAGGATATTAATGATTTGAAATTATGGATCAAAACTCAATATGGTATTTTTTACTGTCAATATTAACCATAAATGGTTAATTAAGTAATAAATTTATTACTTAATTATCTATATAGTTATGTAATTATGTTATTTAAAATTTATTTTATCTGTGTTAGAAAAACATTATACTCAAAAGGAAGTCTTACTGGATAATGCAAATGATTCAAATACACAATCCTGTATTGATAATTATCATTCAAAAAATGAGAATTTTGACAGGTGATATTTTGCTATTTTTTTAAAGGGATATACAGGGTGGGCCACCGTCGAGGCCCCGGCTTTAACATTTGAATAACTCAAAAAGTATAATGTTTTTTGAGAAAGGGTAAAGTTTATATAAAAAAAGAGGATGAATTAATTAGATTATGGTGAAAATTTGAGAATTTTAGATAAATTATAGATTGTCAGAAAATTATTTGAAAAATTGAAAAATATTTGACAAATTTTTTTGTCAAAGGGTATACGCCATCAAATGGAACAGTTTCGTTAATGTATCATCCAGGAACTAGGACACCTCGATCAAGGGTATTGCAAAAGAGCCTTCCAATCAGTTCCTGGATCATACATTTGCGAGACTGTTCCATTATCGTGGATTTGATGGCGTTATACCCTTTGACAAAAAAAATTGTCAAATTTTTTTCAATTTTTCAAATAATTTTTTGACTATCTGATAATTTATCTAAAATTCTCAAATTTTCACCATAATCTAATTTATTCACCCTCTTTCAGATAAACTTTACTATTTCTCAATAAACATTATACTTTTTGAGTTATTCAAATGTTAAAGCCCTTACCTCAACGGTGGCCCACCCTGTATAACTGCAAGAAAACCAATTATAACCCGAAAATATTGACAATAATTACAACTACACTACAACGAATTGAACTCATCTTTGGACCATCTATTTTTCAATTTATTCGATCAAATTTTTAGCAAATTAAAAAAATTTGGTTTATAAATTGTCAAAATTTTTATTACTAGCTATATAGTATGTAAGTATTTACTACAGATATAATATGTATCTGTAACTTTGATTCAAAATGTTAAAATTTTGACTATCCATCATTTCAAATCAAATCAAAATCCTCAACTAAAAATGCTTAAAAAACATTCAAACATTCATAAAAGGTATGTCCAAGTTTCGTCCAAGTAATCGTATCAACATATTTTTTTGAAAATCAAACACATTTTTGATTAAAACCAAATAAAATGGCTTCAATAAACTGAAATTTTATTTTGATTTGTTAGCTACTACTTGAACTGTCTACTACTGGTCGCCTAATCAAATGTCTAATTCAATGTAAAGACCTATCTTGAAGCAAATCTGAGATTTAAATTTGATATTTTGGAATTTGCTAAAATGTTTTTAGATCTTATGAAAGTACCCTACCTACCTATGTAAAAATATGTAAATAAATCTCTAAATTTATACTTAAGGGCCCAAAATATCCTTTGGAAGTCTGTCAGGCGATAGATTCAGTTTTTATTTTGAAATGAGATTTTCATATCTAAAGATTGTCAAGATATTCTTCAACAAATTCAACAAAATATAAACTAAGCCAGTCAAAAATAGACTATCAAAATTTGAAAACTTGTCCAAACTATCTCCAATTTACCTCTACTTATATACAGGTATAATATCTCCAAAAAAATGGATTTTTTCAAAACTTACCAGTCAATTTGTCAGGAAGTGGAACTCTGCCCATACATGTGAAAATGTGCTGTTGACCCAACGCGACTCGGTAAATCCCCGATGCTTGTTCTGGCAAAATTTCCAATCTATTTTCCTCACCCAAAACAGCATCTAAAATTTAAAAAAATAAAAAATTAGCATTTACAGTACATAGTAGTTATTCAAAGCATTTAACTAATTGTACAAGTCCTGTTAGGATTTTGAGACTAAGATTTTGACATTGGCTTGTCATTCTGTACAGGAAAGTACTTAACTCTACAAATAAAGATCACTTAAGTTCGACCTTACAAGACAATACTCGTATAATGTAAATAAAGCCTAATATCTCTAAAAATACTGGTACTAGACTATACTGGTAGTAATTGTTCATTTGACAAGAAAAGGATGGTAATAATAGATAGGCGAGAGGATCTTGGCAAGTTAATTGAACTCTTAAATGAGAATTTAGCTTCAAAATGTCAGTCAACGGTGAAGCCAATTGGCTCAAGATACCATCTTACCTTTGCAGATTATAATCTTAAAACTAATCGCTTTTTGATTTCAAATTTTTCTAACCCATTTTTATCATACTAAAGTATAAGGAAACCTCCCTATAATGACCTCAAAATAGAAATATTTTTATGACAATTATAGACACTTTAAAGAGGATATCTCTTGTACTTGCAGTTCTAACTAAAACAGGAAAAAGGTACTAAAATGTGTGAAAAGTCATATAAAAGTATGTTTCTGAACTTTGAATATTCGTTTAAAAAAGTGGAACTACAGATAGTACTAGTACTTACAGTACCCTACTCAAGTCAAGTCGAAACTGTAGTACCTATATTAAGCAAAATATTCAAATGTTCATAAAAAATGCATTTTTTTCTCTTTCAATTCAAGTACCTTATATTATAGTGTTAGATATAGTACCTAATTCAAATTCAAAACAATTCATCAATTGTTAGGAAATCAAATCTAAAGTATCTTAAAAGTAGTAATTATAAATACTACACTGGTAAAATTAAGGCTCCGATTTAATCTCATTTTGGTTCCCATATATTTTATATATTCCCATATATAACTACGAGTATACCCCTGATGAAATTAACCCAAATTTTTTAAATATTCTAACCTGACCTAGCCTAAACTAATCTAAACTAAAATATTTTTGTGTTAATCTACGATAATATAGGGGTAAATTTAGGGCAAAATATTGTGGTGAATTCAACCAAAATTAAACTGAAATTAAACATTAGTCATGAATACTATCTTTTAGAATAAATTGAATAAATTTCAATATTTGAAAAAATCTAAATAAATGACTTTTTATATCATTTTATTGAATTCTCTCAAATCATAGTGTCCTTTCAATGCAATTGCAATTTTAATGATACTTTGAAATCTGCAAATTATTGGCATATTTGAACAAATTTTAGAATTCTGAATGATTTTTTTTAAACTCTTTCAATGTGTTTCTGACATTTTGATTCGATTTTCAAGTTATTTACGAATTTTTCAATCACTTTTTCTAAGGCTTTTTTTTCTCAGGAAATTGACTCAAAATCTCGCAAATTTCAATCTAGTGAATTTTTTCTGATAAAACCCTATTATCCCCAGCATTTCAATACCCCTAAAGCTCTCAAGTTTGTGACTTTTTTTCTAAAGAATTTCATTTTATTTTAAGTACTTTATAGTCTACTTGAAGCTAAAAAAAACTATAAGTACTTGACTCAACCTTCCACTTTATTTTATCCTATTTTATCCAATAATATGAGAATATATCTATCTAGACCAAATCGATAAAGTATAAGAAATATAAGGTTCATATGGTCTTTGGATAAAATGTCTAGTCAGCCTTAAAAATGTGGGAAAAGTGGCAAAATGTTGAAGATAATGCCCAAAAATTCTCATTTTATTGACTTCATTTCAAACACTTTTTTCTACTCAAAGTTCTTGGGAATTTGAACAATTTGATTTTAGGGCTTTTTTATTCTTATACAGCCCTTATAAAACAAAGTACTCACTTGAGGGTCTATACTCTGTCCCCGTTTCTTTGACCCTTAAATAGACCTTAAGATCATCAAACCAGACACACGTGGAGCTAAAAAATTATATTATCAATTCTGAACTTTATAGTATCAGCATCATCCGAAGTATTACCTATCTTTTTTGAATATTTTGGAAAATTTGACATAAATTTTTCTCATTTGGCTGATTTTGAGTAATTATTGAAATTTTGAAAAAATTTGTAAAATTTTTATAAGGATCAGATTGAGATTATAGAACTAGGCTAGATTCTAGAATCTAGATTCTGGAGTCGCTATTTGTGTGTTATATATCCAGATGTTAAGTAAATATATTCCTAGAATAAAAATAGGCAATCCTTTTTTTTTTCTCAGATTTTTACGAGATTTTCTTGGAACTATTTATCTGGGCTGATCTGGACGTGAAGAAAGACATTGGATATTTTGGTGACAGATTTGAAATTGCACAAGTCAGTCTCTCCCATAAGGCCCAAAAAAAGGCCAATACTAACCAACACAGTAGAATTGCACCCAAAAATACCCAAAAACATGACAAAAGGCTCGGTAATTTTCAAAAAATTAGTCTAATCTGCCATTATAGAGGCTTTAAAAAAGCTTTAAAAACATCTTGAAAAATCTCACAAATCAAAAGAATCATGAAAAAAGGAGGGTATTGGCATTACTTCTAATAAAGTATCTAATATTAAAGCAATAATTGCCTAAATTTTCCTTCATAAAAGCTTAAAAGACAAAAATCTCCAATAAAAAGCTTAAAAAAATCGTAAGAAAAGTTCGATGCTGGAAAGTCCCTCATTTGAAAAAATCCCAATTAGTGAATATTTTTAACCAATTTTCGATTTTTATCAAAATTTCAAGGGTACAAATAGTTCTGATTTTAAGGTTTTTTGTGGTTTTTTGCGAGAAATGCGAGCTAAAATTTGAGTATTTGTTGAGAAATGGGTTGTGTATGTGCCTTCGTGTTGGTTCTCTCAACTTGGACTCGAATTTCAGATTTCAACATTTTATTTCTGGCTAGTACTACTAGTATTATAAGGTTCCAATCTCTATATATTTCCCCTATCATACTACGAGTACTTATTTAACTCTGATCCTTACTGAATAAACAATCTGCTTGCTTAAAATCCTCAAATCTCGGCTAAATATCTCGAATAAACTCTTATATGCATCTCATTCGAACCGAAACTAAACTCAAACTTTTGGAGAAAAGATAAGGCTGATAAGGAACCCCTCAAACATCGCAGTATATAGTCATACTACAAGTTTGAAGTTAAAAGTATAAAAAGTCAGATTATTAGGTAAGATCAAACGCACTTTTTTCTCGAAAAAAAAGAGAAAAAAAGTGATCCTTTGATGGTGATCCATGGGACCATAAATTTCCATGTTTGTAAAAACCCCACACAGAACAAACAGAAAGAAATAGAAATGCAAGTTAAAATCTAATCTTGGCCTGGAAATCCTCAATTTTCGAATACCTACAAAGTACATACTTGGAAATGCACGCAATCTAAATCTCACTTTTTATACTTTTATATGAAGTATAATAGTATTACATATATCCGAATAAGGGGATATCCTTATCTAATAAAATAATGTAGGTTGAATGACAATTGGTCACATTTTTACACAACAAAAAATCTAGACAATTGGTCAAACAAACAATTGAAAAATTGAAGCAAAATTTCTCAAAAAAAGCTCGATTTATGTATTAGGATCTTATTTGCCAAAATTTCATTTTTGAAATATTTTAGTTATAAGAGCTTTCAATCAGGACTTTTTAAAAGGCTAGGATTAAATTTCATCTCTATTTTGGTTGAATTTACCCCTATATTGGTGGTCTAACTTTACACCTGTATGAAATAAACCCAAAATTTTCTCGACTCCTAACCTAAACTAAAAAAATTTTTGGTTAATTTCATACAGGGGTAGAGTTAGACCAAAAATATAGGGGTAAATTCAACCAAAATAGGTATGAAATTAAACTTGAGGCTTTTTAAAAGTCCTTGACCTAGAGGTCTGAACTTTCCAAAGTAAAGAAGCATATAGTAATATATCTTGGTCAAGTAATCTACTATAAAAAAATGGACAAAATGAGCATTGAAATTGGTTTTTGACACAATTGTTTCAAAAAACTTCAAAATTTGCAGAAAATTTAAGAGTATATCGATAGTCTGAAGGACAAAAGTTGGTTTTCTGAGCTTATTTTTGGTTAAAGTACGAACTACACAGAGTATTTAGTTGTTTTCTCAGTATGAAATTGCAAAATTTCTAGAAATAATGAAAAAATTTCTTTCAATTAAATAAAGATCTAAAATTTGTGATCTGATTTTAATAAGCCAAATTGAATATTTTATGCTCAATTTTGGACAATTTTTTGATAAAGGTTTTTTTACAATATATTGGTTTGACACTTTAAGTTTTAATGTTTCAGTTGACCAAATCAAATGGTTTTTTATCATGTCATGAAATCCAAGTCACAAATGATCTTGTGTGAGATTTAGATATGCATTTATTACAGTTGGTAAGGTACCTGCACATTTAGAATCCTTCCAGAAAAGTGCATTCACGAGCTTTCAAAAAATAAAAATCATCCGGATAAATCCCCTACAAATACGAGTACTTGTGTAATACTACCTATAGAAATAACCCCAAAAATCAAATAAATACCAGCATATGCAATCCCAGATAACGAGAAAACAACTAAATACTCTGTGTAGCTCGCACTTTATACAGAAAATAAGCTCAGAAGACCATCTTATGTCCTTCAAACTATCAAGATACTCACAAATTTCTGCAAATTTTGAACAGTTTTTGAAAACAATTGTGTCAAAAACCAATTTAAATGCTCATTTTGTCCATTTTTTTATAGTAGATCAATTTCTAGGTCCATACGACTATACAATATATATTAAGTATCCAAAATTTTAACAAAATTTTGAAAATTTTGAGCATCCTTTATAAACTAATTTAGACGATAAAATTGGCTTGTAATAATTGAAAACAACTAAATACTCTTTGTAGCTCGCATTTATACCGAAAATAAGCTCAGAAAACCAACTTTTGGCCTTCAAAATATCAAAATTTTATGCAAATTTTGAACAATTTTTGAAGATTTTGAGCATCTTTCAACTTTCATAAACTAATTTAGGCCAGAAAATTGGCTTGTAATTTTTGACATATAAATTTGAGCTTTCAAGATAGTTTTCCAAGCTCAAAAGTCACCAAAAAAAACAAGAATTTGGGGTCAATTTCGATTGGGGGCGGTTTTTAACGATCGCATTGGGGCTTTTAAAACTAAATTGGACATTGTTTTCCCCTATTGTAGAATGCCCTGAAAGCTTTTATAAAAATAATATCAAGTAATAATATCAAGTTAACTTTACTTGGTTAGATTTACTTTGAAAATTTTCTAAAAATTTTTCTGGACTAGAAAAAATTTGCCCTAAAAGCCCAATCGAAAGCAAATAAAAATAAATATCTAGTATATTAGTGTTTGAGTTGAGATAAGGGGGGAAATCCTGATCCTGTTGGAGAAACTGATCTTGTTAGTTTACTCACAAAAAATAATCTTTTTCTTCTCTATCTGGGTACTATTTGTTGTGTACTTTGGTATTTTGTCATTAGGAAATTTGTTCTTTTTTTATCTTTGAAAAATCCTCAAGTTTGTATCTTTTTTCGGTATTATCGATGAACTAGTTAGTTTAGGTTAAGAGGAAATGAGGTGATGCTCCATCAAACACAAATCGAGCTTTTAAACTGATAGAAATATCGAGAATCCTTCAAAATATCCATAAAAATATTGTCACATTTTCAAAAAAATATCTCAAAATTTCGAAATTTATATCGAAACTTTGGGGAAAAAGTTATAGAAATCGATCAAAATCTGAAATATTTCAAAGGAATATTTCATTATAAGAATCAAATTGCGATCGATTTGATGGAAAATTAATCTAAAATGTAAAATTATCAAATTTTTTATCAAATTTTTAAAATTTGGGCTAGAATTTGGACATAAATTCAAATTTTGAAAATAAATTGTCAAGTTTTGAGAATTTGAACAACCTTTTATGATAGATTTTTCGATATTACGAAATCAATTTTAAGCTGTTTTATGTTTATGATATGACTATGGGTAGATAGAAATTTCGAGAATCCTTCAAAATATCCACAAAAATATTGTCAGAATTTTCTAAAAAGTCAAAATTTGGCATTTCTATCAAAATTTTGGTAAAAAAAGTTCTAGAAATCGATTAAGGGTTAGGTAAAATCAAATATAACAAATATGGCAACTTTTTAAATTGCCTCCTCGGCTTAATCTTTTGACTTAAAAAACCATCAAACTAGTCTATATTGATCAAAATTTCATAAGGATTTTGAAAATATCGCCCATTTGTACGTGCGATGTATCAATCTAATCTAGATTGTAAAATTGACAAATTTTGTTTCAAATTTTTAAAATTTGGGTTAGATTTTACAAAAATTGAAATTTTGAAATTTTGAAATTGAAATCGTTAAGTTTTGAGAGTTTGTTCAACTTTTTATGATAAATTTGATATTTCGAAATCGATTTTGAGCAGTTTATGCTTATGAAGATATGACTATGATTAGATAGAAATATCGAGGATTCTTCAAAATATCCACAAAAATATTGTCACAATTTTTAAAAAATTTCAGAATTTCGAGATTTATATCAAAATTTTGGAAAAAAAAGTTCTAAAAATCTATCAAAATCTGAAGTATTTCATTTTAAGAATCAAATTGCGATCGGTTTTATTTAATCTAAAATGTAAAATTATCAAAATTTGTATCAAATTTTTAGAATTTGGTCTAGAAATTGTAGATAAATTGAAAGGATATACTCGTATTGGGGCTTTTTAGCCTTTACAAGGTTTCACATGCAAGCCTGAAAACATAAAATTTCATTTTGAAATTTTAAAGTTTTGAGAATGTTTAGAACTTTTTGGACTTTTGTAGATTATTTGATATTTTGAAATTGAAATCGATTTTGAGTAGTTTATGTTTATGCTTATGACTTATGGTTAGATATACAGTAGATATACAGTAGATAAGCATAATAAGTAGGTAAAGTATCCATTTGAAAAACTCATAAAAATAAAAATATTTTAAAAACTAACAAGGGGTAAAATACTTATGTAAACTTACATATAATATAATGGTAATTGTATAATGAGATCTTTCCCTTATCTCAGAAAAATATCGACGAAAAAAAAGAGAGTACAATTTCCACTTTTAGGGTGAATAAATAAACACTAACACATCAAATTATAGAGTATGATAGTCGAGACTCAAATGTATAATTTTAAACCTAACCTTGTTAGTTTTACAAAAATATCGAAAATGCCCAAAACCTAGGTATATAAGGGGGATTATGGAAGTTCTAAAACCTGGGAAAAATTAACATTTCCCATATAATACATCTATACCCAAATTTTTGAGTTTTTTTCTAATTTTAAAACGTCACAAATGCCAAGAAAATGACTTTAGTTTAATTTCATCCTTATTTTGGTTGAATTTACCCCCATAGTTTTGGTCTAACTTTACATATTTATCAAAATTAACCAAAAATAGACCCAAATTCAATCAAATTCAACCAAATTCAACCAAAAATAGACCCAAATTCAATTAAATTCAGCCAAATTCAACGAAAAATAGATCCAAATTCAACCAAATTTCAACCAAATTCAACCAAAATTTGACCAAATTCAACCAAAAATAGAAATAAATTAAAAAAGATTGAAAATTAAAATAGCCAGATGGTCCCTTTTCACCTCTTGTATCACATTTTGAAGGTGAAATTAAGCTATAAAATTTTCGAAATTGTACTTTTTTTCTCATATGTACCTATATGTAATGACTAATAACACCCAATAGTCTAAACAAGGGTAAATTAAGTTGGCTCGATTTGATTGAGACATATAATTTCAAGTGTAAATTCGATTTTTAACAAAATTTCCAGACTTTAAATGGCCCAATACATGCTCATGTATACGAGTATAGAGTCTAAAACCTGAAACAAATTACAATAATTATTAGCTCAAATAATTGTACAGTTGGGGCTGGTCACAATCAAATAAAAATAAAACAAACAAAAAAAGGAAATTACTCTCTCATTTCTCGTATCAAAAAGGCGTCAAAAAGTAGGGTATAAAACGAATTTGAGTCTTTCCCACAACCCTTAAGGGCCTACTGTACTGTAGGTACTTGTACATATTTAATTTAGATAATTTTTTGAACCAGGATACACGGCACAAGCCTTTTTACAGTTTTCTAGGACAATGAAAAGGAAGTCATTAAATGATTAGTTCGAAACTTTTCTAACGAATTTGATAGATTTTATCCAACTTTTAGATCCCTAGATACTTTATATTTAGTACCTTATACAGATTAAGTATTAATATTTATGATTAAAAAAGTTATTTGAAGCTCAATTTCCCTTGATATACCTACAAGGAGAGGTAATCTATAAAGTACTTGGAACTTGAAAACAGTGGGATTGACAACTTGTCAAGATAAATTAGTCATAAAAGTCAAAATATTGATTAAATAAATGAGTTAATAAAGTTTCAATTTGAAAGTTTGTAAAATTATAAACAGTAATGCTTCAGGTGGATTAGGGCTGATTATTCTCTATCTAGCTAAATACATTTTCCCATGAAAAGTTGATTCAATCCTCAGAGACCTTAGAAATATATTTTGCCTAATCTACGGACTAGTGTCAAAAACCAAAATGTCAAAAGCTCCGATTTAGGGAAATTAATCCAATTTTTTTTTTAATCCTAACCTAGTCTAACCTAAACTAGATTTTAAAAAATTTGTGTTAATTTCATACAAGGGTGTAAAGTTAGACAAAAATATAGGGCTAAATTTAACCAAAATAGGGATGAAATTAAACACAAGTCATATTAAAAAGTACGTAGGTAGCAAAGTTTTCAAGAACTGAATATCTGATTAAATTAATGTCATTCATTTCAGAAAATGTTCAAAATTGAGCAAATTTTAAATTTAGATGGTCAAAGTGGATTTTTTTGATTAATTTGCATTTTACATTATAAGATTGATGAAACTATTCAGTTTCAGTTTTAGGGTACCTTCAAGTTCCTTTCGGAAATTTCTGT
>JAQIXA010003171.1:0-14845 GCA_034699045.1 Nanhermannia cf. coronata Gr-Ori-00579
GGTAGTAAATTGCTACCAGTGGGTGATATTTACTACCAAATTTTGACAAAAAAAATATCACCTTTTTGGTGGGATTATATAATTTCACCAGCTCTGGTAGTAAAAAATCATCACCAATTTTTCTCAGTGTAATATAATTTGACTGCCTATATATTTTATACAGGGTTATTAAGAATAACCTTATTTAATATAGCCGACCTAGTAAAATCTTGACCCAGTAAAAACGATGCCCCCTGTTTATTAGCCAGCACCCATTGGAAATGGGGAAAAAGGGCTATAGCGTTTGCCATGTCCGTCCGTTCGTCTGTCCGTTCGCGCGTTTGCGGCCGAACCGCGAATCGGATTTACACCAAAATTGGCCCACATATAGGGCGGGGAAAACCCAGAATTCAATGAGATTTTGAAGTTTCTACCTATGGAAGGCGGGAAAATTTGAAAAAAATCGCTAAAAAAATTGGATTTTTGCTGTATTTTTGGATGAATCCTTTATATTCATAGGTATGTGGTATATATTTATTCTGATAGAACTCGACGAGCTCTATCGAATGATATATAACATCACCTATTTTAATTAGCGGGAAGTTTGAACATATTAACAAAATATTTAAATATTTTGAATTTTTAAAATTTTGATAAAATTTTGGCAAAACTCCTAATGTTTATTTGTACTATACATATATATTCTGATAGAGCTCGATAAGCTCTAATGAATGATGTGTAGCTTTGCATTGTTTATTTGGCGGGAAGTTTTGAAAATTTCAAAAAATATAAAAAAAAAACATTCAAATTTTAAATATTGGAAATGCTAAAATAAGAATTATTAAAACTAAACTGTATTTACATATATAAAGTATGTATCTTGTATTCTCAGGGTGCGGGTTTTCGTGAGGGTAAAACCGTTTTATTTTATATAACTAAATATAGTCAATTTCATCGAAAAAGTAAGATAAGATATAAAATAATACTTTAAATTAAAGGTAGAATAGATTCTAAGGTATTCTACTTTTTATCAAAGTTTTGAAATACCTTTTTATGTAACAAGTGCAAATACCTATACATATAATTAGATTTACAATTTTTGTACAAGATAGCAAATGCATTAAAAACAATTATGTCAATAATTTTGAAATTATAAACAAATATTACTAATGGGAAATTTTTCAAGTTTTCAAGAATAATTGAAATGTCTATATATATATATGTACATAGTATGAAAGCATCGATTCAAAAATTACATTTTGCAATTAAAGAGTATACTTTTTGGTTTAGGTTTTTGTTATAGAAAAATCTAAAATCTAAAAGTTTCAAAATTATACTAGAATATTCAGTAAAAGTAGGAATAGAATGATCAAAAATATTTTGTAATTTTTAGATTATAAATTTTTATAAACCTGTGATGGTTCATTTTGTTGGCCAAAAATTAAATATTGTCGTTCTCAGCATCATAATATCATTGATTTTTCTACCAATTATTCCAATCTCCGGCCTCTCTAAATCTGAAGTGGTTCTAAAAAACTTTGGGGAAATATCTAAAGTCCTTTTCGGGGGTACTTTACTTGATATTCATTTGGACTCTGATGGTAATTTTTTAATTGTGGGAGCGAAGCGAGCACTTACTATTCAATTTTGCTTTGACCGTCTGTCTGTCTGTATGTCTGTCTGTATGTTCGCGGCATAACTCGTAAACTACTTGACTGATTTTGACCAAATTTGGCATGAAGGATCCTTACAAGGTCTAGGTTAGCTTTTACCTAATAGGACCACTTTGGGACTTAAGATTAGACCGCTTTTTTGATTTCTCCCATTTGGTTAACATGGGGAACACTTAAAGGATTGCCCCACCCCTTGGGGCAATCAGATTGCCCCACTGACCCCAAGGGGTGGGGCAATCTGAAATTTTTTTGAGCATGCACAACTAGACCTTGGGTTGGATTTTACCAAATAGGACCACTTTGGGACTTAAAAATTTTTTGAAAAAGTCGAAATTTTTTTTTCGTCGAAATGGGTCGAGAAAGTCCCCAGGAGGTCAAAAGTTGGCCCTTCGGGCCAACATTTGACCTCCGACCCATGACAGTCCACCTTTTCGCCACAAACCTAACCTTACCTAACCTAAAGCAAACATAACTCCCTTAATGAAGTCCTAAAAACCTTGCGGATCACTTTAGGGTGCCAATTTGGTGTTTGTGGTCAATTTCTAACCTATTAGAGAATACATTTCGACGAAAAAAAAATTTCGATTTTTTCAAAAATTTTCTAATCTTAAGTCCCACAGTGCAGTGCACTGTGGTCCTATTTGGTAAAGCTAACCCATAATATTCGACATTTAGTTATGCAGGTTTTTTTTTCGATTTTGAGAATTTAAAATTTATACAATGCAATGTGTAGTATACTTGATAGTTTGGCAGGTACTTATTAAATTAAACATAAAAGTTATGTAAGGATCTTAAATCTTAGATAATCATATTATGTAGATATACTAAAAGATAGCCTTGTTCATATTTATATGAAATGAAATTAAAATATCTGACCTGGGTTTGACCGACTCTGCAATTTTCCTCATTGCAATGTTAACACCTGTAAAATTATTTTAAATTAGCCTTTGATTGAGTGTAAGAATTGATGATTTGGAATTTTGAAAAACTGTTCAATAATCAATAGACTTTTTTATCAGAATTAGAATGTATGACTTACCAATAGACTTAAGATAAGCATCAAAATTGTCCTTATCAGCTTCAATCAAATCGTATGACCCTACAATTGACATTTTCCGTCAATAATTTTGATGAATTTTATCCAATACCAAAATTTTGAATTTTGAGGAGATGTTTATTAAAATTCAAAGATCTCTCTAAAAAAATCTCTGGAAAATTGAATTTGAAAAAAAAATCAGGTCAGAATTTGAAATATTTCCATGGCTGATAGAAAGCTTACATCGATAGCCATATCTTATAAAGATTTCAGATTTCAGATCAAATACCCATTTTATTCATTTATTTCAGCTATATACCATACTAGTACATTTAATGTAACTTACCATTAGTAGATATAGATATATATATTAGTGCTCCTCGAAAGTTTTTTGTAATACGTATTACGTAACGCCGTTTCATTCCCGTCGTGTCCGGTTCTAAATTTTTTTACGAGAACCCCCCCTGATGAGAAGTTTATAAAAAGAAAGATGAATTTTGACTTAAAAATTTCAA
Organism: Nanhermannia cf. coronata Gr-Ori-00579; assembly: GCA_034699045.1. Classification (NCBI taxonomy): domain Eukaryota; kingdom Metazoa; phylum Arthropoda; class Arachnida; order Sarcoptiformes; family Nanhermanniidae; genus Nanhermannia; species Nanhermannia cf. coronata Gr-Ori-00579. Next base: position 3,204 of record JAQIXA010003171.1, read on the forward strand.
AATCAAAGCGATTTTTTGAAGAAAGTTTTGAACATTTCGATATTTATTTATTTTATAATTAGAGATAGATAGGAGGTAGGTTATATTTCCTGCAAATACAGTCCACTTTTTCACCACAAACCTAACCTAAATTATAGCAATCATAACCCCTCAATCTCATGTAGTCAAAGGAACCGTCCTGGTCACTTGGAGGAGGGTGCCAAATTCACTTTATTGTCCAAAAGTAAGAAATTTGTTCAAAGGTCACTTCGCGACCTTATTCCTTATGTAGGTTGTAGTTTCAAATGGTGTAGGGTTTTCAGTTCACCTTTCTTATGAAATCAACCTTATTTTTTTTATTTTTCAAGTTTTTAATTTTGTGACCTTTGACCTTCGGGGTCAATGACTTAGACCCTAGTACTCGTTGAGACCTTTCTAATGATGTGTTAGATTAGATTAGTCTCTAGCTATATAGAAGTGGAGATATTAATTTTTTAGGATTCAAAAAGTCAAAGTTCAATGACCTGCAACTTTTGATATAGACATTTCCACAAAAAAATTCTTTCAGATTTGGATTCAGGGAGGTTTAATTAGTCTAGGCAAAATTAGTTCAGCTTCAAATATCAATATCAATATCGCTCATCACTCATCACCTACACGGAAGTACAGCCCTAATAAAGCACAACATTCGATTCGATTCTTCAAACAAACTACTTTTTTCATTTTCTTTTTTGGCTCTGAAAACCTCGACTTTTACCACCACTATACTTATACAATTTACTCTTTATTACCTACCGGTCGGTCAAAAGTCTGTCTACACTCTAGCTCTAGCTCTAGGGTACTTTTTTTATTGTCATTATTGTCGACTCTATTTATAGTGTGAAGAATACAAGACTAACATTATATTTTAATAGATTTGAAGGGTAAAATTTTTATTTAGTTCATTTAATTTATTTCAGTTCTGAGAAACTCAACAATGTCTTTAGAGTTATATAGGTCAGGAGATCCAGTGGTTGTCCTTTTGGCGAAAAAAGTCCTCGGACTCGAGTCTCGGGTCAATGACCTTGAGGTACGAAATTTGGACCTTGAAAAGAAAAATGTGGAGCTTGAGGTCAATTTTAAAATACTTGAGGAGAAATTCAACCTGATGACAACAACACCAACAGCATCATATGTATCACCTACTGCACCTTCACCACCATCTCTTTTACCTTTTTTCAGTTTGCTACAATCTTCTCCTGGTGTTGAGCCTAGAAACCTTAAAGAACTAAAACAGCTGTTGAAAGCTCGGTTCTTCATCTCAGAAAACCAAACTTTGGATCAGGCATCATTTTCAAGTGAAATTGACATTCCAAGTGCACCACCACCACCACCATTAAGTCAAACTGAAGCATCTGATGGTAAATTTTTATTTACTTTTGTTTAATGTCCTGTCCATCCCTATTTTGGTTGAATTAATCCCAAACTATTTTTAGTTTAGTTAGCTGCTGTCAGGATTTTAAAAACATTTTGTTTCATACTGCAGTGCAGGGTAAAGTTAAAGTTAGATCAAAAATATTAGGAATAAATTCAATCTACTGAGATTAAATCGGAGCCATTTTTATATCTTTTATATCCAAAAATTAAGCTCAATTTTTGAGCTTAAAATTTATTGGGTCAGTACAATTTTTTGGAATTGGGCCGGTAAAAGTCAAGTAATACAATAATAATAATAATTTTGATGACTCTCATTTTTCTAGAACTTTCTACAAGACCAGACACTTCAAACCTTGAAAATTCAAATCAGATGGAAGTTGAGTTCAGCTCAGAAGTAGAAAACACAAACTTTGACCAGCCTTCTGACAAACTTGAAATTGACATGCAAATTTTAAAACCTCCACCATCACCATCATCATCTCATGCTGAAACTGAATTTGATGATGGTAAATTTTCATATCAATTTATTTTTGCATTGACGACATATGTATATTTTTGTAGATGATTCTCAAGATTCTAACCTCTTTGATGACCAATTCAAATTCAGCTCTAAAAACCAAACTTCGGACCAGCCTATTTCAACCATTGAAATCGCAAATACACCCTCTCAAAATAAAACAAATGGTAATTTTTTTTTGATCAAAGTTTTTGCAAAGTTTGATGATCTGGTAATTTTATAGATTCTTCTCTTGGCCACGATTCTATAAGCCTCAATCAGATCCAAGTTCAGTTCAGCTCGGAAAATCCAACTTTGAACCAGCCTATTTCAGGCGATATTTTGACCAAGCTTGACATTGAGCTACGAAATACATCACCTCAAAATGAAGCTAATGGTAAATTTTTTTGATCAAAATTTCATAACTATGATAAATTTTGTATTTCGATAAATTATGCACAATTTTATGATGGGTATTTTTCCAGGACTTTCTGAAGGACTTGACCCTTCAAACATTGAAGAATTAAATGAGAGCAGGACCATGGACCAGGATTCTCCCAAACCAGATATTGTTGACATACCAAATTCTGGTAAATTTTTATTTTTATATCTTTTTGCCCAATTTTCATTTGTTTATTTTTTAGAACTTTCTACTCGACCTGATCCGACCATGTCAGAATCAGCCCAGATAATAAAACCTTCTACTTCTAATGACCAATTCAGCTCAGAAAATCCAACCTTGGACCAGCCTTCTTCGTCAGCAGGTGAAATGTTAACCAAACCTGAAAATGAGATTTCAAATTCAAATCCAGGATTATTAGAAGAAAAATATCAAGAAATTGAAGTTTTTCGATGCAAACTTTGCTCCAACTCATTTCTAAATCCCAGATTTTTATCCAGACATCTACAAATACGCCATCATAAAAAACCAGAAGGTATCTATCTAGTTCCGTTTTAATCTAACCCCTATTTTGGTTAAAACCCATTTATTTGAGACCCAACTTTACTCCTGAATGAAATTACTCGTAATCCAGAATTATAAAAAATCCTAACCTAAACTAAACTAAGAAAATTTTCAAGTTGATTTCATACAGGGGTTAAGTTGAATCAAAAATATAGGGGTAAATTCAACCAAAATAATGGGTAAAATTAAACACAGGTCCACTTAAAATACATAATAGATACAGTGTAGTGAGTAGTTAAATAACTTGTCTTGTGTATAAAGTAACTCAAAATACTTTTGTATTATTTTTAGAGCCAAAGCGTTTCGAGTGCAAAATTTGCGGTCGGAATTTCGAGCGAAAGGTCGGGCTCACCACGCACCTTCATCGAGTTCACACTAAAAATTTGCTAATTTGCAAAATTTGCCGAACAACTGCAAAAAATTCAGCAAATCTCAAATTCCATATGAAAAAGTTTCACAAGACCGAGTAAGTTGGTAGATTAAATCATGTTCATATTTTTATATATTTTTTAACTAATATCTACGTAGCTACGATTTTACCTAATCGACAATTCATACGCCTACCTACTAGAGTTATAAAAAATCTTTTTTCAAATCAATTCAAGTTAGATATTTTTATTTAAGAGAGCAATAATATACATACATTGTATATCAATTGTATATTGTATATCTAATCTAAAATAAATTAATGTGCAAAAAAGTGTTTTATTAATCATTTTGAAAGCATTAAAATATATCAATTTCGATCATATATCCTTGTACACGATATCCCTCCTGGGCCTTCCATAACCAATTTCATTTCTTTCTCTAGAAATTCTCGAAAAATTTTGAGAGTTTGATCACCAACTTTTTGTTCATGGACAAGTTTATTCCCCTCTTGAACGATCTTTGATTTGCAACGTCTACCATCTGTAAAATAATTATAATCATTCGTTAAAAAAATACTCTTAGGAAAATACTTGTTGGATTTTTAGGTTTTCTAGGATTTTTATCAACCTATACCCTTACTTATAGAGTCATACTATTCTATGGTCATACTGATTGTGAGTACTGCACTGATTCGTAGTGATTATTCTGTAGGGTACCTATACTAATTATTGAATACGTATAGACATAAACTGGGATTTTATTTGAGATCTTGAAAAATGCTAATAATTAAATCTATTAAAATACTTGTAAAAACTAGAAATTAAAGGCCATTAATTATAGCAGTTATAATTTATAGAAAAATTGCTTTTTAAACCTGGAAGACCTAAGTACCCTATAGTATAGTAAGCGCAATGTTTTTTAAAACTCGGAATCCAAATCCCAAAAACGAAATAAAATAATTTTAAAATATCGAAAAATATACAAGTATAACGAGTACAGTAAATCATATTCTCAAAATATAAGAAAAACTTGAAGACTACTACATTGATAATCAAAATAATTGATGGATGTTCTTGCTTCCAATACCTAATTATAATAAAGGAAAGTAGGTACCCTACTGATCGTGAGTCTTTAATTTTAGTTAAAATTTTTTTCTGAAAGGTTACAAGTTCTGAAATTCTCATTATAAAGTAAAGTAAAGTTTAATTTTATTATTAATTATTTTATTACCCATTGTTTCCTCATCAAATTCTTCACCAAGTTTGAATTTGATTTCATGATTTTTAAACGTTGAAATTGTTTTGATTGAATATTCGCCATCAGTTTCTGCTATTTCAATCCTTAAGAAGTAAAAAGTATAAAGAGTTAAGTTAGAATTTTTTAAATAGGTCAGTTTTTTTGATTATAAGAATTTTCTCTAGCATATTTTGTAAAAGATAAAATGAATTTTGACGAATATCGATATTTTGGAAACGAAAAAATCTGAAAGCGTTTTTTGGTATGGTATACCTTGGTTTAACAGTTTGTGCAATTTTCCTCATGGCAAAGTTAACACCTGCGAAATTTAAAAATAAGTTGATAGATAGAATGGTAGATTGAGGGTTTTTTGCGATTTAAAAAAAAATAAACTTTTGTTACTTTTTTAGTTAGAATATTTTACTTACCTATGGCCTTAAGATAAGCATCGAAATTGTCCTTATCAGCCTCAATCAAGTCGTATTTCCCAACAATTGACATTTTCGGTCAATAGTTTGAACTATTTACACAAAAGAGATGATCCAAAAACACAAACTATGAATTTGACTTCCAAAGTCGAGATAGAAATGAAATTGTTGGATCTCTTATTGGGATATTTCAATTCATAAATTTATACACATCTTACTAGAGTAGTATACGTATAAGTACACGTAGGGTATACTATAAAAAGTACGTAAAAACCCATGTAATATCAAATATGTTACGAGTACATAGTACATAGTACATACACACATAGTCAGTAAAAAGTAATAAGAATATGTTATTTAATATTAAGGATATACTAAATTATCGAGTCAAAGTCAATTAGCACTTATCATAGAAGTAGGGAAAGAGCTAAATTAGCATTGATTGGCCAGAATTTTGCCATTAACATTACCATTGCCATATGCCCCCTTTTTTATGATTACAGGTCAAAATGTTCAAAATATTTTGTCCTGAATATCTAAGTATTTTGAAATAATAATAAATCTGCAATATTTTATTATCTTCGATATATTCGATTTCACTGAATTCAAAGTTGAACTTTCAGTAATTTTCAAATATTCGTTAAAACGAGACAACTTTAAAAAGATTTTGTAAGGATTTTGCATTAGAAAGTTTAATATTTGACATTTTAACCAGGAAATAGAAAACTGGAGATTTTTTTAATGCGTCAACTCAATATTTATGTGGTATGTATAGCTCTTACAGATTATATTACTATGTACTACCAAACCAATACAGCTAGTTACAGATACATATTTAGGATTAGATTCATTTATAAATAGCTGCTTTAAAGATGATTTATTAATATTCATTTAACTCATCAAATACTTTATCAATGAAAATCATCTCTGTTCCATTCCAGGCCAAACTAACTACTCTCTGTTCCATTCCAGGCCAAACTAACTACTATCGACTACAACTGCTCATATTTTAGATGTATATGAGGTATATTTATATTTATGTATATTATGCATAATACCTACATAGTTCATACATAGGCATTAGGCATCTATTAATTATTGTAAGTTTAAAATTACATAATATGAATATAACAAGTTCTAGTTTTTATATTAATATTACACATAAACATGCTCAATATGTATACTATACTCGTATAGTAGGTACATTTGTTGCTAACTATGAAATTGGATCACAAATATATACCTACTTATGTACATATTATGTATAGGTAACTAAAATACCTAGTATAAAGTTGAGTTACTTTAAAGAATAAAGTACCTAGTATAATTAGCTAATTAACCTATGACACTTTAAAATCAATTTGAGAATTTGAAAACTCAAAAAATGGTAAATTAGCTTTAAAACATAAGATCCTCTGTAGAATTTTACTTGTAGGTAGGTAGGGTACTACTAAAGTAGTTCTTATAAATCCTTATTACTTGCATTTCGATTGCAAATTACTCTGATCCTCAATTGATTATCCAAGACTAGAAATCAAGTTCATTGAAAATAATTATCTCAAGGACACAATTTCTTAATAAGATTATATTATAAAGCATCAGATTGTTCTAATATCCTAAATCATCTTGGTAATACCTACCTAGAGGTACTACGTACTTACTTTACTAATACAAAATTAGGTAATATAATACTACTATACCGGATCAGAAATATGGACGGTAAACTGCTTTATATTTATTAGTCTTTATGATTTCAAGACCTTTGAAGATAAGTCGATCAGAAATACTTCCATTTAAATTTTTCAAAAAGCTAAATCATAATCATGAATTCATGAGTAATTTAATGGAAAAATTTAAGAATAATAAGGTTTGTATTTAAAAACGCTAAATTAGCTTGAGTATCTACGTAATGTAATTTCATGGACAATATTATTATAGGACAGTAATTGGATTTTGTTTATTGACTGAGGTATTCACATACTCGTATCAAGATATCTGACTAATCTTGACTCTATAAGTATACATAACATATAGATACTTAGTAGGTAGTACAATGTATCTAAAGTATAGGCATATATTCAATTAAAAATAACTATAGGTATATAGGCTGAATTTAATGTTTAATTGATACGATTATAATTATAGCCGTGGGGAAAAATGTGCAAAAAAAAATTTGCAAAAACTCACAGGTAAACTAGTTTTTAAGTCTCATGTGTATAAGAAGTAGTCTAACATTAGTATTAGTACTAGTAGTAAGTAATTACCATATAAGTACAAGTAGTTCAATTCGAAATGAATCGAGAGAAGGTTCTCCTTCTTTTAATTTTCTACTTCGTTTCTAATGGATCATCCGAAAGACAAAGGAGAAACGATGATGATTCAAGTAATTATACAAAAACCATTTAAATAATAATTAACTTTAATCGGTTATTTTACACCACTTTAATTTTAAGTACCTTGCCATTTGGACGATATTCAACAAACTCAAGGCGTTTGCAAAAATATCAGGGATTGTGCTCTTGCAATTTCCAATTTGAGGGCTAATGGTTGATATAATTTTTACAAATTATAGCTTAATTTTGATAATAATCAAGTATCTAATTGTTCTAGTATATCCAAAGAAATGCCCAGAATCAAAGTCGTTATTTTGTTGCCCTATTGAGCCGACCTTCAGCGAAAAAAGTACCTACATTTTTTCTGATCTAATTTAGATTTATATTATCTAAATCAAAAATACCTTTGAATTTCTGATAATATTTTATGATTTGAACAGAATGCTCAGAATGGCAATCATATTTAAAGACCCCTAAAGTTGGTATGCTTCAAAATTTCTAAAATTTCTAACCAAAATTTTGAAAATTTTGAGCTATTTCTGATGGTTTCATAGGATTTTCGTCGATCCCTTTGAAGGAACCTGCATGTACTATTGATCATATAACTCCACTTATCGTCGGAGGTCGAGATGCTCTCATTTATGAATTTCCACATGCTGTAAGTTTCACAAAATTTGTACAAAATATCAGTAAAATATCATCTCATTTTTTTTCTTAAAAGGTTGCGATTGGATATGGCAAAGAACCCTTTATAGACTATCTTTGTGGGGGGACATTAATAGATAGGTATGTACCTACTTGCAATATGTGAAACGAGTCAATTTTTGAAGTTAATTAATTTTATTTCTGTAGGAGATATGGTAAACTACATACAAATATTACAAAAGTTTCAATTACTTGTAAAAAGATTAATCGAGTTTGAATTTCTAAAGTTCTGACGGCAGCACATTGCCTCTCGAACAATGCTGGAAAAGCAACTTTTGCACTACTAGGAGATATAACTCTTAAACATGAAACTGCAGGTATTTTAATGTACATTAAGATCATAGATCTTGACTAATTATGAATGACTAATGATCTTGATTTTAAATTTAATGTAGGGTTTTCTCGTCAATTAATCAGAATTAGTGAACATATCCTACATCCTGCTTACAAGCCACCTTTGAAATATCATGACATTGCTCTATTTAAGCTTGAAAGAGATGTAATACATGCATTTTTTAAACTAAATATGAATTAATTACATAATTATGTAATCTATCTATCTGTGCAGGTTGAAATATCTCGATACTTATACCCAGCTTGCCTCCCATATCCGCAAAGTAAAAATTTAGGACCCAATTTTGAAGCTGTTGGATGGGGACTTAAAGGAGTTGGAGGTAAAAATTTTGCAAAAATTTAGCATTAAATACATTAAAAATACCCAAATAATAATTTTTTTTTGTAGAACAACAAAGTGACGTTCTGCAAGGGGTCAATTTGACAGCTTTTAATACCAAAGATTGCGATAGCTATTTTTCTGACTCGCCCGACCGTTCGTTGACGTAATGTCTCACAAATAGATAGTTACGTATGTAATCATATTTTTTTTTTTTAAATTTTTGCATAATTTTGCAGAATCCCAAATGGGATCATTAAATCGCAACTTTGTGCTGGCGATGCTGACGACACTGGTAAAGACACGTAAGTCACTGCAAAAAGTACAAAAAAATTTAAAAAATCAGCATATTTTACTCTTGTAAAATGTAATGTAATGTAAAAAAATGTAGGTGTAATGGTGACTCCGGGGTATTTAAAATAATTATAATGATTTCTAGAGGTCTTGAATCTAATCTTGAAAATTTTAGGGTCCTTTAACAGCTCGAGGAAAAATATTTTGCACATTTCATGTAGTCGGTCTAACGAGCTTTGGATCTCGATTTTGTGGTTATGGAGCTCCAGGTCGTTATAACCCTTACAAACCCTTAAACCCTTCCTTAGAAAACCCTTAAATACCATAAGTACCTTAAGTACCTTATGTATAAGTATCTTGAAATATTTACGAAAATTCTGACTTTATTACAGGTGTTTATACAAAAATTCAAAGTTATTTGGACTGGATTGAGACGACAGTTTGGGGTGACCAATCTTTCGACATTTAACCGATTTCAATCAAAACCCAAAGTTCTAGAAATTCTTAGGAAATTCTCACAAGATTTTTTTATTCTAATCTAATTTGCATGTAATGTATATGTGGCTAAGTTGATTATTTCTCAGATTAGACTGGAATACTTGTATTGTATCTTATGTATCTTATGTATTTAATTTATATATATTTTTAACTGCACGAATGTTACTTTTATGATTATTATACGTAGTTTTAATCTGTATTTGCAATTTTTTTACAATAAAAAAGTATGAACGTAATCATTTTTATATCATAAATAAAGTACCTACATACACAATATACTACTTACCTATACTCTAAACTCTAAAGTATCTTGGAAAAAATCTCATGTATTATTTATCTACGTCTTACAAACGGAATTCATAGTTTCAAAGTTTCAGATAATTCTCATAAATTGAGAAATATGCAAAATAGTGCATTGCATAGCATTAGAATATTGTATACAGATATACAGATATGTATTTAAGCACAATAAGTATCTGTAGGTAGTAAATAAAGTTAGTTTAGCATTTAAAAAGCCCTTGATTTGATCTTCAATAATTCTTCTCAAATTCAAGTGATATTTGAAACTTAGGTGTTGTTATGCTTAAGTATACAACTTTTTGAAATACTTGGATGATCTGGATCTGTAAGAATAAGAATATAGCTTGAAGCATTATTCAAATCAATTCTCAGAAAAATCTGGTCCATAAAACTGTTTAAACACATTTTAATGGCTTTTTATTTTTTCGATGAGCAAGTTTTTAAGACCATTTATTATTATATGAATCAATTCATTGACTAATCTAAAGTAACTTTTATATGATCTCAAAATCAAGTTCAATTTATGATATGGAAACTCCAAGTATGTTCCTATGTCAATGGAAAAACTGGAGCAAAATAATCTGGATTGTATGAATAAATTAAACTTGATCAATAAAATATATAAGTGATATTTGATACTTATGTACTTACTGGTACATGATGATATTTTAGCATTTATAGTAATAAAAGTATGAATTCTGAGCCGAGGGTTTTTGAGTCGACTTCAGAATTTGCTGAGGGGGATTTCTTATACATGCTCAAGTAGGTTTTAACTTTTTATGAAATTTTGTGATATTTGACATGTCCATATTTTTAGTGCCAACAAAAATGGAGTCCAGGTTGACGATTCAGCTCTACTATTAACCGATTCAGAAATTGAGGCGAATAGGAGATTGAAAGAATTACTTGAATGTCCAGCATGTCAAGAAACCTCCGTCACACCCATCTACCTTTGTCAGGAGGGTCATAATATTTGTGGACTATGTCACCCTATCATCCCATCATGTCCAATATGTAACTACCAGTTGACACAAGTGAGGAATAAAATGGCCGAGGATTTGATCTCTAAAGTTAGATTTAAATGTCGTAATGCTGATCAAGGGTGTGATATAGTCAGTTTTGGGGCTAATTTTATGCATCATTTGACTAATTGCGATTACAGGTAGAGTATTCAATAATAATATATTGAAATCCTGATTTTAAATAATTTCATTTTAGGCCGATTTCATGCTTTTTCCCGAATTGTGATGTAAAAATTCCATTCAAAAGGTCAGTTCAATATTTTCTGCATGTTTTAAAAAAAGTTTTGCTTTAAATTTTGGTTTCTTTTAGTTTTTTGTCCCATATCGAAAATTTCCACAAGGTCGAAGGTCATCAAGGAACGATTTTTCATAATACGATCACCAGTACTTTAAATCCAGAAATTGGTAAATTATCAATATTTTGTAATAGGAACATTTTATAAAAAATCACGGTAAAATTATTTTTTGGACCATTTAGCATTAATTGGTCAATTAAGAAAATTTGTCGAGAATTTTTGTTCAAAATTCATTTAGATACATTTACATTGCACCTTATTTTCATTGATGATTTTTTTTTCGAAACTCGAAAGGATGTATTCGGCTTTCAGGTCTTTGTCATGTTAAGCCTCATATAAATAAAGGCCAGAAAGCCCATTATATCCCGAAGATAACCTTTCAAAAAATGGCTTGTTTAAGCCCTATCATGGGCTGGACAAGACATTTTTATTGAGACCATATTCACTATACTTATAGATGCCTTATTTATAAAGTACCTTTAAACTTTATACAGAAATTTTACTCTAATAGGTTAGTAGAATGTTATAGAATGTTCTAATGAATATTTTTTATTTGTAGATATTTGTACCTTTACCCCAGGATACATCAAAGCCTATGGTCAAGTATTTCTATGCATAATGCAAACCTTTCCA
>JAQIXA010003172.1:0-14845 GCA_034699045.1 Nanhermannia cf. coronata Gr-Ori-00579
GTCTGTTTTGGACGATTTCGACAATTTATTTTATTGATTAAAATACTTTTTGTTCATTGTTGTGCCTTATTTGTGCCGTCATGTATGTCATTGAACATGATCTGTTTGTACATTTTCCCATAAAATCTATTGGTTCATATTCAACGTCTTAAGTCAATCGGTTAACGAAGGTGGAACAGTTGGATTTGAATCAATATCTTTTTGATAACAGAGTCCTGTCCCGTATCTATCGTTTTTGGGTGTTTCATGTAATTTTATGTTATTTTAAATATCAAAATGTGTCAATTACTTGGTACAAATTGTCTCATTTTATGGTACCTGTTCCATTGTACCCTAATTTACCATTGGTTCATATAAAGACCGTTTAATCTATTTTACACAAATTGATTTTTTGAATTTCAAATTGGAAAAATTTTTTTTTTCAATTTTTGGATTATATTTTATCATGGTTGAATGTTTAGTTTCTTAATTTGAAAAATAATTTCTAGTTTGATATTCGTAAATTTCAACAAATTTTTTGTTCTGTTCCATTTACTTTCTCGATATTTTTCAATGTCAAATTGGAAAATAATTTTTAAAATTTTTTTTCAGTTTTTGATTATGTTTTATCTTGTCAGTTTTTATTTTTATGTTAGTTTATGTTGATATGTTTCAGGGCGAGCTGTTTTCTCTGTCCTAAGACAGTTTATTAAAAATGTAATTAATAATTACTTGGTGCTGTTGACTGAATATTGGTAGGCATATCTTGATTCTTCAATAATGCCAAAATATTTACAACTTCGTCCAATTTTAATTTTACCTCACCGGTACAAAATTCCTAAAAAAAATTAGGGCATAATAATATTAGATGATAGATGAAAATGCTTTTTAAAGATGAGCAAAGTTTTAAATTGAAACAAACCTTTAGAACCATTACGTATGTTTCACCTTTGATGATAGGATGCTTTGATTTGACAACATTATTAAATCTTTTAATATACGATTCACATAATATTTTTGCAGCTTTACAAGCGAGTGGATATATTGATCTCGACACTAGAAATTAAGAAAAGTCAAAATTACATACATTTAATAAATAAAAATCATAAAATTTACAATTAGAGAATAGCTAAATAAAGTAGGCTACCAGGCTGGATCAGGCTGGGTAATTAAATGACTAATATCCGTATAATGCATGTAATGATAAAACTTACATAATTCTCCTCTTGCTGCTGATGTAAGGACATGACTAAAAGTACAAAAAAGATGACCATTAGGGTATTAATATTAAGCATTAAGTACATGACTGACATTGAACATACCCATAATATTTATCCTAATCCTAACATTTAATATGATGACATTTAAAGTAATGAAAGTACTTACTTAATACATAGGTAGGCTTATTATAAAGAAATCAAATTTTGGTCAGGCAGAGAAGTAGGACCATATCATCCATTCTGGACCATTACCTACCTCCCCTAAGCCCTAGGCCCTAGTATATTCTTGTTAAATTGATGCCAAAATCTGGCCCTTTAGAACTCAACTATCGAATTTCGTAATTACAATCTTAACATTGAAGTGTATTTTGACATGACTCATGATGACATATGACTATGACAGACATTGACCATTAATAAATAATGAAAATGAAATAAAATAAATTTAATTTACCAGGACAGGAGGGTGACGATATCATAAAAGACCGAGTATTGATTGGCTGGGTCGACGGTTTGGACCAAATCCTCCTCGCTGTCAACGAGTCCCTTAATTAAAGTGTTGACCTCTTTCCGGGTGATTGACCCCACCGAGTAGATGACAAATGGTTTGATGATTGAACTCCAATCTACTCGGCCCATACCTGTACCTGCACCTGGACTACCACCACCACCACCAGAATTAGCAGTCATTTCTATGCTTAGCAATCTAACAATAAGTTAAGACTTCTATTACCTAATTATTACAATAATTAACTTAATTATTTTTAAATAAATAATTTTAAAAAAATTGACTTTTTGATTTTATTTTCATAGTTTCTTAAGCTATTCAAATATTTCAGCTTTTTAGGGCAGAATTTTGACAAAGCTAAAAATCTTTGTTCACTTTTTTGCGTTTTTTGCTTGTCCAGCTTTGAAAAACCTTATTTTGGCCACAACCAATTAATGTATTTTACCAACTTGTCAAGTTTTAAAAGGCTGAAATTGGGTTTTTCAAAGCTAACCATTGCCGATTACTGATATATAATTGATAAAGTGAAAATGCAGGATAGGATATAAACTATATTATGATATTATAAAAAATTTTTATTTCCCAAAAAAACCTATTTTTTTTCTCTTTTTTTGTATTTGTATGGGCATGGGAATTGAGTCCAAAAATAAGTATTTCAGAGCTGAGACTTAGGGCTTAATTATACACTTTATGGTAAGATTTCGAACAAGAGGTGTGCAAATATTATATTTTTTAAAGTCTTTAAGTAGAAGATTCAAAATCTTAGATAGTTTAGGATTAGGATTACTCGAAATCAAAATATTAACCTAGCCTAGGTACAGATTTGGATTATGATTTTTGTACCTACATAATAATTATACTTACATCTTCTTGCCTATAGATATAGATACACAATACATATTATTATGTATGCACGCACCTATGTATGTTAAGTTATTACATATTACAAAAAAGAAATAAAATAATAAGATTAAATTTTTTTTAATAAACACTCGTTAGTTATTATTATTATTATTATTCAAAATAGCATTGGTATTAATCTTTATACAGGTACATAAGTACATTTTAATATAGAAAATTAAAAAAACAGCTAAAATATAAAATAAAACAAAAGTTGAGATTTTAATTGCATAATATAATATATACTAGGTATCTGTACCTACATAGGTATGTACATAAAAATACTGTACTACAAACATGTTTTTCATTTTACTGAAATAAATTGAGAAATTGAGCTTCTCAACGAAAAAGTAGAAAATAATCGTTATTTTACAATGTAGGTACCCAACTTATACCTATAATTACTAATAATAAAATCAAAAATATACTTGTAAAAGGTACTTCTACACAAACGACTATCAACTTAAGTACTAATCCTAAGTACCTATCTCAAAATTATAAAACGTAGGTTAGGAAGTATCGTTAACATTATTGAGGTTAATTAATTGATAATCCTACCAAAAATATTTGGCCAACAACAATATTTATCATTTCAAACAGTAAAATATTAAAAACCAAAATACTTGAAGACACAATTTAAAAAAATATCCTATGACTATGTAAAATAACATTCATATTACTTCACGGTATGGTACATAATAAAATTATTATAATTATATATTATTGCCTATTACATTAAGTCTTTTATTAGATAGGTAATACTTATCAGTATATTTTGAATTATTTTGTAAAATAACAATAATAGTCTCATTCATTCACATGACTCGTTCGTTATCTGCTACCTACTTCTATATTATTCAAAGGAACGTTCGTTATTTGTCTAGTCTATCAAAAATTATAATTAACTTTACGTGCACATTTTGCTAGTATTCAACATAGATACTTGTATGGAATATCATTTCTCCATCGTAGGCAATAAAATATTTAGGTAAATGAGTTTAAGGCATAGGAAGTACAAATTGCAGCAAGAAAACTAAATTAGTCCAAATCCTTCAGATCCTTCGTTAATGGCTAATCTTAAAGATTTCTGTTAAATAAAGTAAGCAATTAAAAATTAAATTTTAAATAGGTAAATCATTATAAATTAATGCTAATTACTTCAAATTTTTCATAATTGTCGTAATCGGGCAAAATAATACTGTTGAAGCAAGTATGAGATTGAGGGAGCGAGTTATTTGACAAGAAGTTTGGACTTGGTGATATCTGAAAAAGTGGTGAGAGGTTCTTAAAACCACCTATTGCACAGTAAAAAAAAACAATTAAAATTAGAATTAGAAAAACTAAAATCAAATTAAGAACTTTATTTTTAGTAAGAATTTGATTCCACAAAAAATGATTAGGTAATGAAACTTTTAGAAATTTTTTGAGTTCCTTGAGGCTACCATTAATCATAAATCTAGATTCTTACCTGGAGGAAGTAACGAACAACCCGTCACAAATTGTAATAAGCGAGCTTTTTCCTCCTCTGTAAAATTTCCGACACATGTAAAAAACCAATCGAGTGTTTTGCGAAATTCAACCATTGAGCCACAACACGTTACAATATGATGCTCTCTCAAATCTGCTACAGAATAAACGCTTGTACCGCACATTAAAAGCTAGATTAATAAAATGGTAATTTATTAGTTTAATGACTTATTCATTCCTAGAAATTATATTGTTTACTTCAAGTTCATTTTCATCAAAAATTGATAATAATTCATCAGGAATAATAGAATTTAAGCCTTTCAAAAAAGCTTCGAGTTCTGATTTCACTTTTGTAGATAATCGATATTGTGCTTCAATAAAAACAAAAGTCATTCATTAGTATTAGACATTATAATAAAAGGTTAATTAGTGACTTACCAAGTGAATTTAAATATTCTCGTTTATTTTCATTTGTAACGATGATCTTTGAACCGTCTGGAACTAAATCGACTACTTTAATCAACTTCCCCATTGGGTCATATTCTTCTTCGGAAAAAGTTAAATCCATTTCTTCTACATCATTTTCTAAAATAAACTTTATTTTTCTAAGGTATAATTCAGGATCATCTTGTTCAAAGTGCTAAGCGAAATAAAGAAAAAAAACAATGAATAAACAATAAATTGTTTATCTTATTACCAAATTATTTCACAAAAATACCTTGTAATTAACTCGTAAGCCAATTAATTGAGCAAGAAAGCTTCGGGACTAAATAAAATATAAAACCTCGTTATTTTAACAGATTTTAATCTGGAATTTGGATTAAAATAGTAGGTATGTAGTATGTATTCATACCAAACGTGCTTTCACCATTTGTCGAAAAGTAGACCCCAAAGATGACTCAAATAAACACTTGCCTAAAAATAAATAAGACAAGAAATGATTACAACTTTGGATTTCAAAATCAAAAGTTACACGGATTGATTACCTACTACTCTTCCAGCCATTTCATAATGCTTCAATTTCCATCGGGAATTTGGATTAATATGAACTAATCGCGAGTCAGCAAACGAATGAAATAGTCCAACAGGATTACCACTTTCAAAAAGCTTTGAACAAAGCATTTCAAACCATTCTCGTCTAACACCTACAGCATACAGATAGAGGGTATTACAGTATTGCATTATATTTGTATAATATTTTGATTCTTATACTTGAAAATTAAAAAAAAAATTATGTAAAAAAATTATACCTCCCCAATCAATTCCTAAAAATAAATAAAAGATAAAGACCCGTATCTTGTATTTTTAATGGTATAAATAAGGTATATCAAAGTTTACCTGGTTCACCGACGAATGAAATTTCGAAATTTCTACACCAATCAACATCTGATAAATTCTTTACAGCTTTCCAAGTCTATGGATTTTTAATTTATACACAATTAAGGTTCAATTCATTATATGTATAAGATAGGAATATGGTTAGGTATACAAAAAAAATTCTTACACTTTCAATAATATTTTCTCTGGCAATTTTGAGAATCTGTTTATCTCTAGGATGTTTTCTATGTAGTTCTCGTAATTCCTTGAAAAAATGATCTTGCTTGTCTTGAAAAGTTTCAGAACCTCCAATATTTCTAAAAAAAATTGAAAAAAATAATGATTTTTAAAGAGTCCCTTTCCATATTTATAAGTTAAAGTAATACATACCTTAAAAGAAAATGAGTAAATGTAGAAACTACAATCTTTGCATCTTTCAATTCTAATTTAATTCCTGGTTGTGAACCATCTTCAATTGAAATTGTTGGAAATTCATTTTGATTTTTCGCTACTAAAAATTTTAATTTTGTATTTGGTTGAATGCGGAAAGTTGCAACCTGTCCAAATTAAAAATATTTATTTAGTTAGATTTAGGTTTTAGGATAGACGTAGACCCAAACCACCGCATAATTGTACTTACTCTGATTGGGACTAATTTAAAATAATATTCTTTGATGATGAACTGTTTGCTTGATATTGTGACATATACTTTTCGTACTTTGCTCTGAACATTATTACCAATTTGTAAGAGTTTTGCTTCATAATAAGAGTTGGGACTTTTAGTTAAAATATTTTTTTGAACCGAATTAGCTTCAGTTGAATTTAACGAAATAATATCAAATATTCCATTTTGAACATTTTTCTTATCATAAAAACAAACACCATGAAAAACACCAGGTTCAGGAAAACGCAATGTTAGAATAATTCTTCCAGTTTGAATTTGATGAGTCGGATTTGAACTAGGTATTAGAGAATGTGTAATGACATTTCCTTGATTATTATTCGTATTGGCGCTAATTGACTTTACTTCGTGAGTGAATTGGACGGAAGCATTTAATATTGTTGCAGTTTCTGGGCATATATTTGTTTCTTCAATCTGTAGAATAAAATGTATATCAGTAGTAATTATTAATTAGGTAGGTGTTATAATTTAAAATAAAAAAATAAAAAAAATCTTAATTATTACTCTTTCAGCAATAAAGTTAAACAGTTCCAATTTCACATCTGAAGGGCGACAACAATTCCCAAATTGATCTCTTGGTTCAATAATGAGCTTATGCGGATTTGAAGCAACACAAACAAAGCAGGATGTTTGACGAATAAAAATACTTTTTTTGGGGTCAATTGGGCCCGGTAAAAAAGTCTTTTGAAATGGTGAACCAGAGATGTGATTATTTTCGACCATTACATGTATAGAATATTGACCAGATTTTCGAACTGAGAATTTAACAACGATTAAATTCGCATCACTTTCTTGCCCATTTCCCCCATATTCAGTGACTATCGCCACTTTTTGAGATTCTGTTTTAACTTCGATGAAAACATTATCCTTATCGCATATTGGATAACTTCTACCTCCTCTTTGAAAAAACTAACAAATTAAAATAAGGAGTTAGGTAATTAGAGGTATTCTATAAAAATCGATATTGAAAAACTTACTCTTAAATTGAAGCTAACAGTCTGACCCACAGTTATCGGATCGTGCCAATCAAATTCGATTTTACAATTATTTGCTAATGAAAATTTTCCAGAAACATATTGCATCAAATGTTTGGGGTCAAGTACTTGCGGAAATGCAGCTAATAATAAAAAAAAACAATTCATTCATTCATTTTTATAAATGTTAAAATAGGTAGTACATAATGAGTAATATAATTTATATTGAAAAATATCTACGAACCTGCAACAGCTCCGAATCCTGACACCTAAATAAGAAAATACAAGAATAAGAAAAATAAAATAGATGGAAAGAATTTAAATTAGGGTACCGTTAAAGTCACAAGCAGCATTGTGCCTAAAAAAGAAAAATAATTTTTTGTAAAAATAGTGAATATTCGATTCTTTATATTTATAATGATAATTATTTCAATTTAATAAAAGAATAGTTATTTTATGTACAGTTCCACTACCTAATCAATGAATTTGAAGCTAATAAATAATATCATTGAAATATCTTATTAGAAAATTATTGTTGATTTTAGAGAAGAGATCATTTAGGAGACTATTTAATATGTTATTTAGTTATAAAAAATGATAGTAGATAAAAATGTCTATATAACTTTATCTAATCCTGTCTTTAGTAATGTTATTGTAAATGTAAAATAGGCTTTTGATGGTAAACAAATAAATTCCAACACAGAGTTTAATTCTTTCTAAAAATCGAAGCAACTTGCTCAAGTAATATAATATGTTTATTTACTAATTCTAAGAACCAGCAAACAAGTCAATTATAATTTACCCATGTACAAGTACAAATATATGTATATGTATAGTCAAACGAAGCTCTTTTCAAAATTAGTATTATCATCTACTTATAATTTAATCATCTGCCTGCAAAGAACGCATATTTTTAATGTGGTTTCAACCTTTATGTACTTTGTTTAGGAAATAAGAATAAGCAAAGAGAATTGAAATAGGTACTTAAATCTTTAGTATTAGAATTAGAATAAGTTGGCTTGCATTTAATATAATTCATGCTCGGAACCTTACCATAAACCATTCCACGAAATCAAGTATTTATAAATATTAATATGTAGGTATCAGTATATCACACAAATTTTATATTTCTATTTTCGTTAATTTGTTGGTTTGTTAAAATAACATGCATTGTATTGTAGTATATCAAGACTTTGGAAAGAATAATAAGAGTATCTGCATTAAAACCTAAACTTCATTTAAAAGTGTAATGAACCTTAACAAAGCAAAAAAACGGATAATATTATTTAATATGTAAATGCAGTAATGAAAATAATATAGTTCTATGTTAAAATTACTACCTATTTATAATAGCCTACTATAATTAACCCTAATAGGTACTTAGGTAAAGGTAAAGGTAAGTACATATATTCAAATTCCATCTGATTCTGAGCATCTCAATCTAATTTTCATTCACCTCAAATCTCTTGTAAATAAATCGTTAACAATTATACATACCCTACTATATAGACTAGTCTAGCTTAGAATTTGGATATCTTTAATATTCAAATATTCGGTGTAATTCTGAAATTTACATTTACATAATACATATTCTATACGTAATATGAAGCTATACTTTACAAATACGGAGAGTAATGGCAATGGGAATGGGTAAAATAGTAATAGTATAGTTTGTACCTAGGCATTTACTTTACTCTTAAGCTAATTTTCTTTTAAGTATGCGACGCAAAAAACTAAATACCTAAATATTTATAAAAATATTTATGTTATTATTATACGCTTACCCCAAGTATTCCAAAGAGTATTCTGATTCAAATGAACTATACGATTCCAAATATTTAATTTAAGGTTTTCCAAACCTTCAAGTTTAGTTGGCAAAGTATGTCTTGCATTAAGCCAGATTGATAAGATTTTTTCACCGACTAGATCTTTAAGTTTTGCATTATTCTCGAACCAATATGCATCTTCGATAGAATTTACTCCCAAGCTATTTAACCTAAACAAAAAATTTTAAGAAATACTATTCATACTTTACCTTTACACTATTATTTTCATATGAAATTATAATAAAAATCGAAAAATGAATAAATCTCATATTAACATGCCTTATCTTTATTATACTGATACTTTACTGATAATTTAATAGGTAGTATATAGTACGTACTTTGCTGCATATTCTAAAAGGTTGAAATCTTCGAGCCATAGACGTAAAATTAGCCGTTTTCTGAGTATATCTGATGCCCTTTTGAGTCTAATTTGATCTTGTGGAGGAATTGAATTGATATAAATATTTAATGGGTATAATTCTGAGCCTGTGTTCTGAGCTTCTAAATTATTTCTTTCAATTTTATCTTGAGTCAAGAGATCCAGTTGAACAATTGAGACAAGTGTAACAACTCCTAAAAGAAAAACAATTAGTAATTAGAAACTTTTACAGAAATATTTTCAAATACGAGTACCTAAATAAGAATAAGAGTAGGTAATAATGACATGAGCAGTAAAAGTACCAACTTAAGTACCTAATACTTTAAAATTTTGATAATTTTTACCTACCATGAGTCCCTAAAGGCCTTACTCCTATCATTATATTTTACACCTTTATTTATGCAGTATTTTACGTAGGTAGTAGATACGTAGTACTCTAGGTACTTTAGTTTTGGTATAAGTAGTATAATATAAAGTTATAGGTATGTACTAGGAATTGAAAGCACTGTTTATTATATTGAAATGGATGGACACTATCAGGTAATTTTTGTTAAGAATACTCTGTAATGTAAGGATTAGTATTTTAAAGCCTTCTGGTATAAAATCACAAGACACTTTTAGGATAGTAGGACAGGTATTTAATTGCCATAAATTGATTTATGCTTGGTAATTAAAGGCAGTGACGTGTGCGTTCGTTTCATATATTAATATGGAAAAATATTGGTTAAGAAATTTTAAACTTTAGTAAGTGAAAAATACATGTTTAGTTATTATAAGTTATTATTATGGAATATAAATGGTTATAAAGATATATTCAAGACCAGCTCGTATAAATATTAAAAACTTATGATTTTAGAGACATACAAATACGTATGTCTAGATACAATCATACTGGATTAGACAATTATTATTTAAAATGTAGAATGAGCAAGATATTGAAGCGTTTAAGGATTTATTTATGTATTTAAATGAATAAATAGGTTATTGAGACTTGAGATCGAGTATTTAATAGATTTATCGTATTTTTCTAAACTAATAGTAGTAATTGTATTATGGTATAGTTATTTACTGTTTATTTAAGAAAAAACTCTTAAAAATTTGCCCTTGCATATTTTTCAAGAGAGACCCAGCTCCTCGAAGAATAAAGGGTAAAAACAATCTATCTAGTTTCGAAACTAATGCAAAAGAAAGCAAGCAAGAGAAATGATTCTAAAAAATTCGGTTCAATTCGGAGACGAAGAAAATCGATCTGAAGCCCAAATCAAATGTAGAATTCGGTTAAATAATCTTGCGTGCAAAAGTATATTATGCTAACCCAGTACATATTTATATTTGTACAACTAGGGAGTACCAATCCTACTACTGCTACCCAATTTTTATTAATATAGTTCATAGGTCAAATACAAAAATTTGTACATGTATCGAGTATCAAGTTTTGCTGATGATCCTTATTTCTCAATGTATAGTAATATGTATACTGAATACTGTATGTAAATATGTATATCTTATATTTAGGATTAGTACTAGTACTACATAGCACTTTATCTACAAGAAATATTACCTAGTGGCATGCCTTAATTTAATTTTCACCATTAGCCATACCTTAACTATCTAAATTGCATTATATTTCAATCAGCCAACCTACAAATTACTTACACAACCAATACTATGTATACTGTAATCTCAAGAAGTGAAGTAAACGGCTGTCGTCTGTGACCGATCACTACGAGAGCTCGTAATTAGACTAATTTTTAGGATACAAGACTAAGAATAAGACAAGGTACCTTACCACTATTATAATTAGTAAAAAAATTGAATAGGTAATATACAAAAAATTAATAAATTATATACATTGTACCGTAGAAAAATAATAAAATCCGTGTTTATTAATATAACTAGTCTGACCAAGAATATCCATAAATATCAAAACAGCAGATACGATAAAACACAACAGTCTAATCCTCGTCTTATCTACATCTTTTTTCGAAGTTGTAAGGAGTATCGTATCAACTTTTAAGTTTATTCAAAGGAATAATAAAATACTCTAACCTCTAGCCTTTGATAACCACTACTACTAAACTAATCAAGCGTAAAGTTCTGATCGCATTTTTATAAGTGTAAAAAATAGATAGCATTTTACTCAATACATAATATATATACCTGCATAATAAAGTTTTTATAAATTGATTGGCTAAAAATTTGAGAGAGAAAGCAATTTTTACTTTTTATCAACTTTCTTTAAGGATAAGAGGAAATTGAAAGTAGAATATATATACACCAAGAGATTGAAATCTCTTTAAAAATGTATTCGTTGGGTGGTTATGTGTACCTACTATTCTGTAATATACTGTACTAAACCTAAATATAAAAGTTTTCTTTCAGTGTTTGAGATCAGGGGCAAATATTTTTACCTAATACATTCTTTAGATTGCCAGATAAAATTATTTGGGAAAAAGTCAATAGGTACATACCTAAATAACAAATCGATAATGTACAATGGAAAAACTACTTTCTCACTGGGTCATACCATACCATGTGTATAAATTTTTAAAAAGCTTTGCAGTATCAGTAAATCCTTTAAAGGTATTTTTTTCTAATTTTTTTCTTTCGAAAGAAAAAAAATCGAACGATCGAATCGAATGCACAGAAATACAAAATATTTC
The DNA here is from genome assembly GCA_034699045.1 of Nanhermannia cf. coronata Gr-Ori-00579. Lineage (NCBI taxonomy): Eukaryota > Metazoa > Arthropoda > Arachnida > Sarcoptiformes > Nanhermanniidae > Nanhermannia > Nanhermannia cf. coronata Gr-Ori-00579. The sequence goes on from JAQIXA010003172.1 coordinate 11,916, forward strand.
TAATTTTAAAGATATGGTTTCGGCGGTGGCTGTGACTTGTGTTGTGACACGAAGAAAAAATATTACTTTTATAAGATTTATGGACTAGATTCTAGATAAAATGACTTAGGTAATATACTGCCTATTTATGATTCTCTTTTACTTTAAATTTTAATCTAATCTAAATTAATCCTAAAACATAAACAAAATCGTATATATCTAAAATACCTAGTTTGTAGAGTATGTACTCTTATTAATTATTAATTCAAAGTACTACCTAACCTAGTAGAGCTAATAAGGTAGTAATAGAGTAGAAAAGTTTATAAAGTATTTGACTTTCCCTTTCATCGCTTTATCTGTATTTGTTTTTGCTATCTAAAATTCGATTAATATTCACAAAAAAGCTGAAACCCTTTTTGTACCTACCTATACCTACCCTAAAAAATAATTTAATTATTTCAAATTAATTGCTAGAATAATAAATTCCAATATTGACTACAATTACACAATAAAAAAACAAAGTTTGTCAATGCTTTCGCTTCTTTCACTAAGATAAGACACAGGGCAGTTATAGAATTTCTTACTTTATGAGATAAGATGCGATTTCTTTTTTAACCTAGGTTAGACTACCTATATATTTATCATTTAAAATTGACTAATATGATATATGTTAATATAAAAAGTTAGGTAAGTTACCTACCAATTTGTCTGAAGAAATTAGACCATTGTTCAAGACCATTGTTATCTAACCTAAAAGAATTAATAAAAACAAAATTTTAGAATCATAAATTACGAGTATTACCCTGTATTTACCTACCTATTTTACAATACAAATACCATATAAAAAGTAAAAGTAACCCTATCTATTATTGTTTTTACCTATCTACTACTCCTTAGTTTTTACGGATATAATATCAAAAGGTTGCCTACCAAATTTTCAAATCATCATCCAATTCTCTGCTCTTTGAATTTGCTTGAGTACTCTTTTGAAATTGTTCAAAATGCTCATCAATAGTGTTAATATCATATTTTTCTGGTGGTGGTAGTGATGATTCAGCTTGAACTAAAATAGTTGACGAACAGTAGTATGAAATTATAATATAGAATGGTATAATCCACTTAACAAGTTCATAACCATTTATTATTCTAAATGGAATAATATTGCTTTCTTTTAATCTTGAAGCAGGTAACATTTCTTAACTAGTAAACTGGAAGATTATCAGATTTGATTATTTTATTGGTAAAATGATGATTAGTATTTGTCAATTATTATTGTCTTAATGAAAATGTTGAATCAACATAATTATCGACAAATAAGTAGATTCATAGATTCATTATTTTTGCGAGATTCAACTACACTGCAGACTCGAGTACCAACCTACCGTACACACTACACACACTGTACGTAATGAAATGACTAATCTAATGACTATAATTCATATGACATCATAATCATAGTTTATTCATTGGCTAATTAGTAAATTAGAATTCGTCGATAGCCGAATACATCTATCTTATGTAGACATAATTTATAATTACCTAAATTATTACTTACTTTACCAATAAGCTAGTTATTAGAAATTAAACCTTCCAATTGTCAGATTTCAGCTTTTTTTTGACTAATCTGACCTGTGACCTGAAACATTAGTTTAGTAGGTCTATGGTTAGATTTATAGGCACTAGGAAATAGAAAATATACATAATTTAACATTTCTTAATGAATGAATATTTTGACTAGACTTACAGCCGACTGAATCTGAATCTGAATAGAGATTGAAATTAAGCTAATACTGATACTAATACTGATGATGACATATTAATATTATATTATAAAACTCTTGACATTGACGTTACAATTACTAAATTAAAATTTAATATTTATATTATTAAACACACACGACTAAAATACACTTAAAAATGTAGAGTTGACAAAAATTACTTAAAATATAATAACAAACAGTTTATTATGGTGGTCTCACTTGTCACAAAGTAACCCAATTAAAGTGACGATAATTAAATCTACAAAAATTAACGACAAAAAAAGTCCAAAAATTGCTTTCTCTTTGCTTTCACTCGACTCTGAAATGTTTTGATTTTTATTTCTAGTTCTAGCACTTTGGAACCGCGTATCAATCAGCTGGCATGCATATTTGCCTATTAATTTTAATTCGGTTTTTTAATAGTTTTTTTTGTCGGTTTTCGGATTGTCGGTCCCGGTTCCCGTGTCTGTCATCGTCATCATTAATTGGCCAATTATTGGTATTATTACCGGTTTCGGTTTTTAATAGAGTCTATTATTATTTTACTGACATTTTTTGTTTTTTAAGGTAATTTACCTAATATTTTTACAGATACTTTGATTTGAATTGAATTGAAATTCTTTTAATTCACCTTTGATAAACCAAATTTTGACTTGACTTTTTTTTGTATTGTATTTACCTATTTGTTGTGAGAGTAAGGCCAAAATCGGGTTTTTCAATATTGAAATGATTTAATAATTATAAATACAAATGTATCGATGTTATATAATTTAACTTTTTTATATTTTAATTTTTATAGGTTTTTACTTTGAATTATTGTAAATTGTAAGTAAATATTAGACAGAATTGAATTTGCCGTTGGTGTTGCTGGTCGATTTTGAAGGATTTTTAATGGACATAATTGTTGGAGGGAGGTAATTGGAGGTAAGTCAAATATTTTTTTAATAGTTTACTTTTACACCATTTAATTATCATTTAAGTCAGCTCTTGAGAAACCAGATTTTGAGCTCAACTACAATTATATTTTATAATACATATATTAATTTTTGAGAGTTCAAAATGGGGTTTTCAGAGCTGGATTATAAGACTTTGCTTCCTTTTTTTTACATTCTTTTTTACATTAATAGTAAAGTGAGAAATGAATTCTTTACCCAGCGAGTTATCAAGAAATGGAATGATCTACCAAAGAAA
>JAQIXA010003173.1:0-14845 GCA_034699045.1 Nanhermannia cf. coronata Gr-Ori-00579
GTCATCATTTGACCTAGGATGACCATAAATGAAATAAAAAAAATCTTGACAAACAAAATTATATATACAGATGTATACTCGTATGTATTCCAAATACCAAATATCAACAGATCTGAATAAAAAAGATCTTTTGAAGGTTTAAGAAACAAATGAAGGAACAACCAACTTATTAGTTGTATCGGATTATATTTATTTTTCTAATAAGCTCGATCAGTTGTCGTTCGATCAATTGGTTTTTCGATCAGTCTGTAGGTACTTTACCTTTTAAAGAGAGTGTATCTTTAGAAATTTTATAAGTTGTCAGCTAAAGCAACTAAACTGATTTAAACTATAATGATCACCTAATGTAATGAATATGAACTTTCAATTATTGCTTGTTAGAAGAAGTATTTATATAATATTATGTACCTACCTTAACTTAACAATACTCCGTATAAAATAACTCGTTTACAAAATTTTTAATTTTGCCAATTTTTTTTTATTACTAAAGGGAACAATCCTCCAGGTTTTCCTCAATCTCTTTTCACATCAGGAATGAATGCCTCAAGTTCATCATAGCATCAAGAAAAATTAGTTTCATTCGAATTTATTCGGCCAAAATACTTTAGCACTAAAGAGTAAATTTTTTAATCTTTTTAGACCAATCCTTTTATGCATTTTATTTCGTTAAATCTAAAAAAGGAAAATTTCCTATATTTAATATTTATAGCTGTTCAATATATATTCATTATTATAATTATATAAAAATTCCATTTTAATGTAATTTGTAAATAATTGAATGATTAGATTTCCTACTTTTTCAAATTACTTCAGGAAAGAGTAAGGTTTAATTTTAAATTTTTTTAATATAAACTTGAATTTTGATTTTGGATACCTTATTGTCATAACTTGAGTAATATAATATAGGTACTAACCAGAAAATTTAGGTAATATGCTACTATATTTATACACAATAAATAATAATACATACAAGTATATCTACCACGAAGCGAAATGTAAAATGTATTATACATAATTATTAACTAATTAATTAGATTAACATTTTTGAAACATTTTTAAACCGAACATTAAAATAAGCAGTCGCAGTTTGACATAAATTATCGAGTGGTTAATTTATGAAATTAAAATAACTAATCCTAAAGTACATATTATACGATAAATTAAGGCAGATTAATTAGACTATAAGTTAGGTATCATTCAATGTTGAGCTAAAGAGAGAATTACATTTGGTTAAAACTATAATGAGCTGAATTATGATATTATATTTGTTTATAATTTAGGTATCTATTATTTATTAGGAAAAATCTACTATTATTTACAGACTATTATTATTTTGTAATTTTGTGTAGTGTCTACTGCCTGTAGCATTGTAGTACCATAATAATATGAATTCTAAGCCATGCTCGTGGTATCTCATTCTTTAAACCTCGAAATTTAGAACCTAATTAATTATACGAAAATTTTGATTTTTAACGAACTTTCATTCTAGTTTTGTAACTTAATTAGATACATGTCTGTAATATGTACCTTATTAGTTAATTGATTTTAAATGCAGATAATTTTATCAAGTAAAATTATTTTCTCGCAATAGTCTACCTCCTTTTCAATATATTTAAGTATATCATATTTTATTAGTTTATAATCTGTTTTTATTTAATGTTTTCCAAAAATTTAATGAAAATTAGAAAAAATATGTGGGAACATTATTATTGTGACATAAATGATTGATGTGTTACTGCTTACTCTTCACAATATTTTATTAATCACCATTCAAAAAGTATAATATAATATGTATTTATTATAAAATTGATTTTTAAGTAAGCTTACTTTACTACATTTTCTAAAAGTACTTTATTTTAAATAGAAAAAATTGTAATAAAAAGAACTGACATTGTTAAAAATAAGTTATAATTATAAAGCTATACCTTTAAATTTAAATTGTAAAGCATGTAGGTAATAATAATAATTGATCAAGTGTAAATAAATTAAAGATAAAGGAGCCCAAGCCCACCAAAAGGTTAGTTAAAAATTGTTAGATATTAAAATTAAATCATAAAAATTTGTTAGGTTCTAATTTATGTGTATAATTTATATAAACCAGTTTAAAGAAAATATTTATTACCTATATATTATATATTTGACTGTTGTGATTTAACCATAATAATATTCATATTTATTACAATTACCTTCTAAAATAATAATGCATACATAAAAATAAGTTTATAATTTGTTTTATTTTATATTTCGGAAACCAATATAAATGGAAGAATTATTATTGTAAAATTACCAATAATATAGGTAGGTTATGTGTAGGTAATTAGGTATATCTTTTATAGAAAAATATTTAAGTACATTACATTATACACAAGTGTATGAGATATTAAATATGTTTAGGAATAAATTAAATGGATTTTTAAGTATTTTTAAATTAAATTAGAGAACATTGAAAAACGGAGTTCAATATCACTATACAGAAAATATTATATGATAAAAATTTAAAATAATACCAATACTTTATTTTAATTTACCAAATTGTAAATAACTGTATTTATAGAATCGCATAAAAATTAATAGATACCTATTTAAGATTTACTTTTAAATTAAAAAAATTTTCAACTTAATGTCAGTTTTATATTAGTGTAAAAAGACAAATGAATTTTTTGTCTGACGTATAGTATAATATAATCTTCTGAAAAAAAACATGTATGAGCAATACACATCGACTTTGATATAATAAAAAATATTTATATACCAAATTACATGTAAAAAAATACAAGTCTTATTATTTGTATACTATCATATCACAATCATTAAATATAATTATGATACCACCTCAATGGGTTATTTTAAGTTTTGATTTTGTTAGGATTTTAGGATTATATATTTATTAGGTTTGGCTTTGGCTACAAAACTTATGTGCTTTATTAGTTTATGAGGATGGGACAAAGTTTTAGAACTTTTAGTTATAAGATAAGATATACAGTACGCAAGGATATATAAGTATAAGTATAAGTATAATATAAGTATAAGGTATAATCTGGAATTTAGAGCACAATTTTCATTGTTTGGGTTTGTTTAGCGATTGGCTATTTTACAAAGGCTTATAAAATTTACCTAATATCCATATTCTATACATTTTTATTTGTTTTCCACGGTTAACTTGTAGTCTTCTATCGACAATTATATTCTTTTTGATCAAGCCATTTCTTCCGAATATATCTGTAACCTCATCTAAAAATTTATTTTTAAAAAACGTTGAATAAACTAGGTATTGAAAATCATTTTAAATAATATTTTCATTCGTACCTTCAGTAAAGAAATATGATCGAGTACCATCACCTAAAAAATTTAAATATAAAATCAATCATAATTTCATTTGTAGACAGATGAATTTAAGTATGTACTACTAGTGCACCTATATTATTTATACAAGGTTACTGGTATTAGTGATGTGAATTGATTTTAATTAGGGAGCTTATACTTACTGATATATATTTTTTTTAAAATTGTAAAGTATCATTACCTCTCACATAAAAATTGTCATCTATACATCGACCTTTAGGAAATCTTAGTTGTGCCTAAAAATGAAAATAAAATTAAATTCTATAAATTCATGTCAATGCAAAGCAAAATGGCATGGCATCGCGAATTTTAAAAAACTTACCATGTCGTACTTTCCGTAATCACGAAATAAGACTAATCCACCGGGCTTTAAAAATCTATAGCAATTCTTGATTACAATGTCAAAGCTGTCCGGACTTATTGCCGAAAGAACAAATATTAAGATTATAATGTCAATTGTATTAGGAGGAAATGGAACAATCGGATTCTTATTAATAGCGTCCATTACAAAAACTGTGCATCTAAAGATTGGATAAGATAAAATAATTAATCCGGGTTATTTTTTGATTATTAATATAACAAGTAGGTAGTAGGTACATAAAGAGGATAAACTATAAACTAACTAGGTATATATTTATGGGTACTTACCTCTCGTGTGAAAATTCTGGATTTTTTTCAAGTATTGAAATTGCTGATGATGAAAAATCACACCCATATATGTATGTATTTGGGTCTATGTTCACTTTCAATATAGGTAATATAGTGTTTCCTACACCAGCTCCAATCTCAAAAATTTTAAATGTCGAATTTTCTCCAGGATATGATTCATTTTGCCTTTTATCCTTTAAAATATTAGAACATTCATCGGATTCAGATTCTGCAGAAGTCAAAGTTGGATTCAACTCAGGAAATTCTGCAAACAACCAATTTCTATCTTTAAAAAACCTTAAAAGAAATCCAAAAGCTAAGGTCAAAAGATACATATCTATAGTATAGATGGATTAGTATTTTACATTTTACTTGTTTTGATGTGTATCATAGAATTTATCCCAAAATCGGTAAGCATCCTTTTCTAGTAACTCTTTTTGATTGTCATCAACTCTTTGACTTGATTTTATGTTTATGGCGTCTAAAGCTTCTTTTTCCATTGATTCACTCCAGTCAATGTTATCCCTAAAAATTAGTAAATTAATAGAATGGAATAGAATTAATGTCAAACTAGTAAGAAAAACCAAAGATTATTTAATTGTGAAATAATCCCTACTGGACCCTACTGATTACTGATAGTAGGCTAAAAGTTAAAAAAGCAACTTTAAAAATAACTTACCAAGCATTATGTTCAAAAATTAAAGTTGTATCGGTTAACATTCTATTTCTAGCATGAACACTTTTACATGAATTATTAGAATTCATTTCTTCATCTATTTCAATATCAACAGATGATGCATTTTTACATTGTAATAAATCACAGTAACTGGTTTGACCTAGGCTCAATTTTTCAATTTTATTCCATAGTTGGACATTTTCTTCTTGCTTCTTTATTAAATTCATAAGCTCAATATCTTCATATTTTATTAATGTATCAGAATCAGAACTATTTTCATCCTCCAACACCAAATTAAAGTCTTGAACCTCCTCCTGAAAATATTTATAAAAAAGTAACAATTTTTTAGATATTTTAAAAATTAAAACTCCAATGCAAATTCCAAATGCCAAAATCTGGCTTTTCCGAGCTTAATTAGATGAACAAGTAAAAATAGTCTATATAAAATTATGCCGTCATAATCTAACCTATTTATAATTTTGAAAAAATTGATTATTTTCCTAAAAAAGGAAAATTCCTTATATTCCTTAATTCCTAATTCCTTACCATTTTTGTAGTAAAAATCTGCTGGATATTATCTTTAAAAAACTAGTAGAACAGAATTATCAAAAATGATAATTTTACGAGAAATGATCTCGATTCTTGTGATTGTGAAGTGAAAGGCTGTCAGTTAAATTCAGCAGCAGCAACTGTCCCAAGTTCCAGTTCAGTTCCATTCCAGCTCCAGCTAGCTACGACTTCAACTTCAACAGTTCAACTTCGAAAATCAAAATTCAAAATCCAAATAAAAAATGTTTTTAATTTTTAGTTGATAAATATAGAAAGGTACAGAGAGCGTACCCTTCCGAGTTCTCATTGAAAGAATTCTAACGTGGAGTCAAATACTCATTTATTTCTGATTCTGAAATCTGAACTCTGAACCTGAGCTGAAACCTCCCGATCGATTTTGTCCACATTTATTTTGACTTTTTTGTCAAGTCGTTGTCGTATTTAATTTGTTATTTCGTCTAATTAAATAATTTAAGATGGTAGGTATTTGTTTATTTTAACTTTCTTTTAATAGCTCAAACTAATTTTTGTATTTGTATTTTTAGGTTGGAGATAAAAAGAAGCCAGCCGCAGCAAGTAGTACTGGAAAACCTGCACCTGCTGGTAAAAAGGAGAATAAGCCGGCACCCGCAGCAGCAGCAGCAAAATCAGCTCCACCAAAAGATGCTGGTAAAAAAGCAGCTGGAGGAGATGCACCGCAAAAGGCCCCACTTTCTGCGAAAAAACCAGAACAACCAAAGGCCGTGAAGGCTGACAAACCTGTAGTGGAGAAGAAAGCTCCTGCAGCTTCAGCTGAGCCCAAGAAAGATGTTAAAGCAGCAACTGCTGCTAAGAAACCACCTGCTGCGAAGGTGGCCGCCAAAAAGTCGATGGCCTTGAAAAAGGGAGCAACCGCTGGAGGAAAAGTCCAATTGAGAGGAAAATCTGCCATGGCCAAGAAGAAGAAAGTGTCGAGCCGGCATGTGATTGACTGTACACTTCCAGCAGAAGATCAACTTTTTAATACAACTGATTTTGTAAGCTACCACACTGCTACTAAATTAATTGCTAGTTTTGTCATTCATTTTATTTCTATAATTGAATATTGGCTTGATTTTATTGCAAAGGTTTCTAATAATTTTAAACAGATTAGGGCCAACTTCCCTAACTCTGGTTTTTTATTTACTTGATTTTGCTCTGTAGGAGAAATTTTTACGAGAAAGGATTAAGATCAATGAAAAAACTGGAAATTTTGGAAATGTTCTAACCATTGAACGTGGAGATAAAAATTCTAAAATTATCATCAATGCTAGTTGTCCATTTTCGAAAAGGTAAATGCATATTAAATTAAATATATAATTGATCTAGATTAGATTTTATTTGACACATATTATTAACATAAAAAAATTATCATGCATGTAGGGTTCATAATTCATAATAATATTAAGTAGGTGCCTAGGTTATTTTAGTGAGAATCTTGCTTGTCTCAATAGTATTCTTTTTACTTGACTTTAACTTTATGGTTTTTTACTCTTTTTATTTCAGATATCTCAAATATCTTACAAAGAAATATCTAAAGAAGAATTTACTTCGAGATACACTACGAGTTATTTCTGTTAGCCGTGAAGGTTATGAGCTCAGATATTTCCAAATTGGTAATGAAGCAGATGAGGATGAAGAAGGTGACGAATAAACTTGATTTATTAAACTAAAAATGGGAAAAGAATTGAATGAGTTTGTTAACTATACTTGTTAAAATTAAAGAATAAAAATTAAAGTTTTTACCAAAACTTATTTACAATCATCCTAAAGTTTTATGCAAAAGTAAAGTAAATATCTGGATCATATTTAAGGGTTTAAAAATAAAAGTTAATAGAATTTAGCAATTTTATAATGTAGGTTTATATTTTATATATAATTATAATTACTTACAATACAGGGCAAATTAGTTAATTATTTTTTTCTTTAGATTTCTGCTGTATAGCTTAATACCTCAATTATTTATGTGTATTTATATTATGAAATACATGATCCTTTATTAAATTTTAGTACGTACTAGTTAATAGTACATACCTAAACCTAAAATCCGTATATAGATTATAGATCAGAGGTACCTAGTATACTTAATACTTATGGTTAGTATAAAACATACAAACAATAGAAATTATTAGGGATATTACTGGATTATGTAGTTAATAAGTAGGTATATATTTAATATTATTGTATAATCATAATCATAGAAATTATAAAGTATCCTACCTACATTAATACCATACCTAACCTAAATCTACGATATAGAATTAGAATAGAATAGAACCACAAAACAAAAAATTTATTTAGTTATTTTATTAGTCATTAACTAGTCATTAAAGTTTATACATCATACATACTCATACAACGCTTACTTGCTTGTTAAAAAAGTTAAAATATAGGTATACAATACATAAATAGAATATATATTATATAAAAGTACCCTACCTATAGTATACCTAATAATTTTAACTTTTTATAAACAGTTAAAAAGGCAAATTTGTGCCTATTATATTTTTAATTAATGGATTATTTATTGTAGATGCGAATAATTTTAGAGCTTCGAGTCGAGAGGATTATTTATTCATGTAATTGCTTATATTATATATTATAATTATAATACCTAATTATGAGTATGAGTGCGCTTGAAGTGAGAGGGTGAGTCATAATATTCATTTCTATTCACTCACCTCACTCGAACTCTCCTCTGCTCTGCACAGCAGTTTTTGTCAAAGTCGAATCCGTCCCTTATTTTAATTTTGGTTATAATTTAATTAATTTTATTAAATTTTTGCTTACAAAAAATTCATTTAATACCTACAATAGGTAATATAAAATATATTAAGCAATTCTTTATCTTTTATTCATTATTCAAAGCAAAATTCAAGTTTTTTTTCTATTCTCTGAATTTTCCTTGAATTTATTATAAAATAAATATTATATTATATTTATATCTATAAATTAGTTGGTCCAGTCCCAAAGTTCCAGCTCGTCCATCATCATTCAGCCTGGGGTCAGTATTTTTGTAAAGTAAATACATATTATCAAATAGTAAAATTTAATACTGGAAGCCAAATCCGAGCAGTATAATATACTTTAAACTTTACAAAACAAAAATATATTCAACAAGTTGTTTTTGAAATTCAGTTCAATCCAATCGGCAAAACGGCAAGGACTTTGAACAATATAAAAGGTAAAAGGACCATTCAATCTAATCATCATTAAATAGTCTATTTAAGTTAAATTTTCGTTGATTTGTAGATTAAAAGTAAATTGCAGTGTAAATTGTGTTGTGGTGTTGTATAAAATTTGGAGTCTGGTCTGAGCTTATTATTTTTGAGAAATAAAGGGTTCAAAGTCAGTGTCAGCAGTCATCGAAAATTCTAGAAAATGTAAGTAAAAAATAAAAGTACCTATGCAATGTATCAATTAATAAGTCTTATTATTTTTAAAATTATACTGTATCTAATGTATTAGAATGAGTATTTATAGAATAATAACAATACTATATAATACAGTTACAGTTTACAGTACAGTAATGTTATATAGCTTGGTAATAGGTAGGACTACTTTACTACTTTGGGACTTTTTTGAAAAAATCGAATTCTTTTTCGTCGAGAAAGTTCCAAGGAGGTCAAAGGTTGGCCTTTCGGGCCAACATTTGACCTCCGACCCATGGCAGTCCACCTTTTCGCCACAAACCTAACCTAACCTAAAGCAAACATAAACTCCCTTAATGAGGTCTTAAAAACCTTGAGGGTCACTTTAGGGTACCTATTTGGTGTTTGTTGTCAATTTCTTATTTCTAACCCATTAGAATACATTTCGGAAGAAAAAAAAATTCGATTTTTTTCAAAAATTTTCTAAGTCCAAAAGTAGCCCTATTTGGTATAACCGGGTAGGGTACGTAATTTTTCCAATTATTCAAAATTCAAAATCTCAATCTCAAGAGAAAACAAATAAAGGCTTCTTTTTTGCAATTTGTAGGTCAAGTGGTGAACATCATAATAATCATGGAGGGCATGGGGAAGGACCTCAACAAGCTTCTTCGAGAAGATTACAACAAACACAAGCTCAAGTTGATGAGGTAAAAATGATTTTTCAATTTAAAATAATAATAACCTATTTACCTACTGTTTAATGTTAATATTAATAAGCAAATAAGGTTCGTAAACATGATTCGTATTTTGTCATGTCATAAATCCCCGGGGAATGGGGAATATCAAAGATAGAGTAGAGTATATTAGAGCAAAAATACCTAATAAAAAATAGCATACCTATTATAAAAGTCACCCAAATTCTTTCATTCGTTCGTATCGTAATTGTAATTGTAATCATATCATACCTTACGTTATTATTATTATTATGTACCATACCGTTTTGTTATTTTATAAAACTCTAGGTAGGCCTGCCATTCGATGAATTTTTTTCCAATTTGAATTTGAATTCGATTCGAATTCGAATTGAAAATTTGAAAAATCTTGATTCGATTCGAGATTTCGAATGGATATCGGACCCAATTCGATTCGATTCGAAAATCTCGAATTGAAATTAAGCTAATTCGATTCGATTAAGTTTTTTATTTAATATAAGTACCATTTCTTATTGAAATATGTCTTGAAGTTACATAATAGAACATTTTATAAATGGTATCCATAATATGATTAGATTTTACCAGAATGAAATAATTATTTGAGCATTTTAAGATGTTTAAAAATATTTACCTATATATCTTACTTAAAAAAATTTGAATTTTTTTGAAAAAGAATTAGGGATATTTTTAACTTTCGAATTGATTCGATCGAATTGCGAATTCGAAATTCATTCAATTAGATTCGAAATCTCGAATTGAGCATCAAACAAGAATGTACTTTCTTATTCAGCAAAGACAATAAAGATAATAATAATAATAATTGAAAATCCTGAACAATTCGATTCAATTCGAAATTGATCGAATTGTCGAATTCGAATGGCAGGCCTAGGAATAGGTAGGTACTTAGGTACACTAGGTACCTAGTAGTACCTACCTACCTGCGTTCGTACCTGTAGTTGTACCTGTACTAATATAATATTAGGCAAATCTTTTTTTAATTAGAGAACATTATTTTATCTTCTTTTGCTCTTGTATCTTTAAATTAATTACCTAATCTAATAAATAATACTATATACTAGAGCTCTACTTTAATTTCTAAGTCTAGTTGCGTCAGTTAATACTCGTAATTGTAATATCAGGTTATGTATGTTATGTAAATATTCTACGTTATGAAGGTAGCAAGTAGCAAGGTAGTACATTACAGGTACAGAGTACAGGGTAAAATTAAAATATTTATTTCTACAGGTTGTTGGAATTATGCGAATGAATGTTGAAAAAGTATTAGAGAGAGATCAAAAATTGAGTGAATTAGATGACAGGGCAGGTAATTTATAAATCTATTTTAATAGACCATAGACCAAACCAAAATATTTTAAAGATCTGTTTAAACTTACTTACCTATTCTACAAAAATGATTCTTAAAATAAAAAATTATTAGGCTAGCCAAAGCCAAATAGATAGCTTGAATAAATAATTGGGTTTCTATTTTTCTATTTCTTTTCGTTGTTAAAAGTAAAATAAATAGTCTTTTTTGTCTTGTCTTTGTCTTTTCTACCTACTTTTCGTATTCGTATGATACGAGTACTTACATAATAAATCTGTATTTCTATTTCCATTACTAGTAGTTTACTTAGGGATACTTATTATTACATACTATGTAATACATAGGTATTACATAGGTATTACCTACTTTACTAGACTAGATACCTATTTCTATTTATTACTACTACGCTACGTTATGTGTATGAGGTATGTTTTATACACAAATGTTTGAATTTTTTCATTTTTGGCTGCCAAAATGTTATAAATATATAGCTAGCTTGGCGACTTTATCAATTTTATTACTTACATATTATGATTATTATTACCTTTCATGAATGACTATAATTTTGACTAACAATTGAATAAGGAAATAAACAAATTAGGTGCCTGATAGTGGATAACTTATTGAGTTAATGTAACACTTACTTTCTCTTTTAATATAGAATTAGAATAATTTATTAGAAACTAGAAAAATGCATGAATTTAATTTAACTACATTTTAATTATACTTAATTTAATTAATTTAACTATATATGTCGTTCAAGTCCAAGTACATACTCGGAAAATGATTTTGAGCTCAAGATCAGAGCAGCAGCAGAGCATCTTTATCCATTTTGATTTTGATCCATGATCAAATCATTCATGATGATCATGTTCAAAGTCAGTATGAGTCCATATATCATTTATCATATAGGTAGTTATAGCTTATAAGTCAGTCCTGCATAATTGACGTAGATCATAATTGTAGTATTAATTATAATTATAATGAATTTTATCTGTCATGTCTAATACCTACCTAGTTCACACATATTTTTGCTCTCTTTCTGCGTCCTAAAATTTAAAGTTAATTATGATTTATTATAGGTTTTTTACTGATAGTAAATGATAACTTGATAAAGATAAAATTTGATTTAGATAAATAATAGAGGTATATTTTTTTTATAAATAATCCATGATGCTGCGTCGTTATTTATTCCTAAATAAATAAAATAAATGCTGAGTTTTTTACTTTTTATTTGTATATTTATAGGTAGTTGATATCATGAGAACAAACGTTGAAAAGGTTCTAGAAAGGGATCAAAAACTTTCCGAATTGGATGACAGAGCAGGCAATAAAATATTTTTTAATCTACCAATTTTATTATAGATACTATACTCTACTTGTATGCCTAATTTTTAATCAATAGTTAAGTTGTACTTTGCTACTTATGATTTTGCTCTCACTGCTCACTCATTCATTTAAATTTAGTGGTACTATTTAAGTAGCATAGTAAATTAAATTTAAGTTGTAATAATTGCAATTTGCAATAATTAATTATTTAAAAAAACGAGTAGGTACCTATAATGAGTACTGATATTTACTAGTAAAATGAGTATAAAACCTCGTCTCAATAGGCATATGAGGATCTCATTAGAAATATCAGAGTTTGAAAATAAATATCAAAGTTTAAAAATGCTTAAGAATCAGAATATCTACTTGGCCTGTCTATGCATGGTAGGACAGCATATTGGCTTCAAATATGGTACTGGTTCGATTCCAGTGTGGATCATTTATGTATTTTTAAGCATTTCTATTAAAAATCCATGCTTTTCTGTGTATTTCTATTAAAATCTCTTTCTATCCCTTCTTCTACACACGTAAACGTCATAACTATAACTCAAAGACCATCAGGCCAATTTCGATGATCCACATGTCATTCGATAGAGGTTGAACAAACTTAGATAGAACATATTATTACATGTTATAATCGAATTATCCTAATTACTGCGATAGGGTTATTTTTTACGAAAAACGGTTTTCTTGTTATCTAATTCCCAAAAATTTTCAAAAAAAAATTATTCAAAAGCGCTCATACCTTTGAAACCGATGAGATGAGATAGAAGCCTCTACTTGGTGTCAAAATATTATTAAAATTATTAAAATTTAAGATTACTATAAGACCTTGACAATTTAAAAACTCCAATCACCAATCATCACTGTATTTTTGACTGTATTTTTGAGCTATTTTTCTTAAAATAATTCTAGCGCAATAATTGACATTCCTGGATTATGACATTAAATATGTACTATCTAAGATTGTTCAACCTCTATCGAATGACATTAGTATCATCGAAATCGGGTTAATGGTCTTTGAGTTATTCAAATTCAAAGTATGTCCACTCAATTAAGAACCACCCTGTATTCCTACCTTATACACTGAACTCTTCGTTCTCGTTTCAAATCGAAATCGAAAACGAAAAATCGCCTTTTTTTCCCTTTTGCCCGTTTATTCTCGAACGGAACGAACGAAAAAGTTACGACAAAAAAAAAATTACGAATTTCTGCTGCTCTCTTTTTTTTGGGATTTTTCTGCTGGATCATCTTGTTCATCAAGTTTTATTCTATTTCCAGCCTACTACTACTACTACTACTACTACTACTACTACTACTACTACTACTACTACTACTGCCAACCTCCATCATCTTCTTCTGCTGGAAATACTCAAAAAGTAAGCTAAATCTTAAAAAAGATCCTGAATTTCTACAACTAAATACACTAAACTGAACTGAACTTTTTATATCTGTTTTGGTTAAATTAGTTAATTTAATTTAATACGTGGTGGTGTCATTATTAAAAATCTATATATACTTTAACTTTAACAGGGGTCGGAGGTCAGAGGTCATAGAAGGTTAGGGATCAATTTGAATTAGGGGGGAAATGGCAGAAGGTCAAGGGGTTAATTTATTGAATGGAGTTGGGGGTGGTGGTGGGTCAAAGTCTCAACAGAAGGAGGTGGTGGGGATTCTTAGGATGGTGGAGGATGAGGATTCAGAAGTGGAGCTTCTTGGTGATAGTGATAGTGATGATGATTATGATTATGATGCTGCTAGTGTTGGTGGTGGTGGTGGTGGAAATAAAGAATCAGCTAAGGTAGATCATTATGTAGTATTACATTACAGTCTCTCATTATTATTTATTTATTTATTATTATCATCTTTATTTATTTAAATATCATTTTACTCATTCTTCTATTTACTACTGATAATTATATTATATTTGGTTACTTACATTGAGGGCTAAATCGGGTTTTTAGTGAAATAGACTAGACTAGACATTGTAAATTAACAGATAAGATAAGATAAACATAAAATAATTTCTTTTTAATTTTAAAGAAGGAAGGATCAAGTGGTGGTGGTGGTGTTGGTGTTGTTGGTGGTGGAGAAAATAATAAAAATAGAGCTTCACCTGCTGGTCCTTCATCTGCTCCTCCTCCTCCCAAACTCCAACTTCACCAGAACCTTTCCAAGAACCAAGGTCATGATGATAAAGAGGCAAGTCAAGATGAAGATGATCGCTTTCTTTATTCTCGTGTCAAGTAAGCTAATTATAATAATGACTATTATTTATTTTTTATAATCATCCTTAAATCACTTTAAATTTAAAATACCTAACATACACCATATTTTTTTTTGATGTAAAAAGTTGTTTATATATTTTGTAATAGGATGAACATAAATGGTGTAATTAGGTCTAAGCAATTTGATTCGAGCAAAAATGATGACAAGGATGAAAATAAAAAAAGAAATAATGAGAAATTATCACGGAAACCTTCTCTGCCAAAGAAGTCGAGGAGTTCCAGCAGCTCTTCTTCATCATCTTCTTCTTCTTCTCTTCATCTTCGATCTGAATTTGAGAAGAAGCCCTTCTTCACTCACGAAACTTTGGTAGAAGCTCTCAACTCTTCAATTGTTGGACAAGATTTTGCCATCAAGGCTGTCAACTCGGGTATTACAAAAATACACTATTTTTATATCATTTTTTTGGGGCGAGCGAAGCGAGCCCTTACTATTCAACTTTGCTTGCACTTTGTCCCTCTGTCTGTATGTCTGTCTGTATGTCTGTTCGCGGAATAACTCGAAAACTACTCGACCGATTTTAACCAAACTTGGTATGGAGGACCCTTATAGGGTCTAGTTGTGCATGCTCGAAAAAAATTTCAGATTG
>JAQIXA010003174.1:0-14844 GCA_034699045.1 Nanhermannia cf. coronata Gr-Ori-00579
CCTCCACCAACATCTCAAAATTAACTTTAATTAGCTTTAATTTTAATTAAATTCTTAAAATTCTTGACAAATTTACTCAATCTCTCAATCAAAATCAAAAAAATTGAAAGTGAAATTTGAAAGGAACTCGAACTCAAAGCAAACTTTAGAGCTATACTTTTTATACCTAAATTTTTTTACAAAAAATTATATTTTTTATAAAAAAAATTGACAATTTTTCAATTGACCTTGGTTTAAGGACCCTGATATTTAAAATTAAAAGTTGACAATTGGCCACAAGTTGACGAGAAGGGACCCACCATCCTCTATTGTTGGACATATGTCAAGTTCAGCACTTTTGAACTTTCTTCCAGCACGTTTCACTGAATTCACTAGACTTTTTAAAGCCGGTAAGTAAAAAACCAAAATATAATTTTAATTTTAAAATCTTGACCTTGACCTCGACCTCTATAACATAACAATATGACCTCATACTACTCTTGTTTAATCTAATTGCTAAATGCTAATTGTAATTTATATCTTTTTTGCACTTATAGGTCAACTTTTGTGTAAATCATCAATTTACCAAATTGATCAGAAAAAATTAGCTGGACCTTTTTGTTTGTCATCAATTTTAGGTGGTCAAGTAGTAGTCAGAAATTTGGTCACATTTTCATTTTCATTATATAATCCAAAGGATTTAGAAGACTTTAAAATGCACAGTGAGAAGACAATCTACGATTTTGCGACCTTTAAAATAATTGTCATTCCAGCTACTCAGGATAATTTCATGTATTTGGTAAGGTTTTTCTTATCTACTTAAAATTAAAACTAGGCTTTAATCAACTCACTAGAAGTTGATTATAAATTGTGCGAGCAAAGCAATGAACACATCACAAGTTTAAATGGATGTCAAATTCAGAATCTCCGTTATCGACAACCTCTAAAACCACTAAAATCCAAAGTTATAGCATTTTTCAGTTTCAAAGATCAATTTTTGGGGTCAAAGGTCAACTCCCGGGTCAAATGGATATCAAATTTGGAATCCCCGTCATCGATTACCCCTATAGCCACTTAATCCTCATTTTTGATTTTTCCCATTTGATTAACATGGAGAACCCTTAAACCCTTAAGGGTTCTCTTGACCCCAAGGTCAGGGGTGGGTCAATCTGAAATTTTTGCCGAGCATGCACAACTAGACCCTATAAGGGTCCTTCATGCCAAATTTGGTAAAGATCGGTCCAGTAGTTTTCGAGTTATTCCTTAACAAACATACAGACAGACAGACAAAGTGCAAGCAAAGTTGAATAGTAAGTGCTCGCTTCGCTCGCACAATCATTATTTCTTAATACAAAATTTGCATTACAAATTACAGTTGAAACTCATGTCATTGTCATCATTATCATTAAACCTATTTTTTCTTTATTTTATTTTCTTAGGTTTATAACAAGAAGAGTAAGCTTGGATTTGTTGTTGATCCTGTTGAGCCAGAGTCTGTTTTAAATGTTGTCAAGAATGAAGCTGTTCAATTACAAGGCATTTTAACCACTCACCACCATTGGTAATTTAATATAAATAAAAATCAAGTAGGTATATATTTAATTAAGGCTTTTTTATTTTATTTAGGGATCACGCTGGTGGAAACGAAGAGCTGGTGAAATCTTATGGAAAATTGTCCAATGGGAATCTGATTCCAGTTTATGGAGGTGATAAAAGAATTGGTGGGCTGACGAATGAAGTAAATCAAGGATCAGTTATTGAAATTGGTGGATTAAAAGTTGATTGTTTATTTACACCTTGTCATACATCTGGACATATTTGCTATTATTTACATCCTGGAGATTCGAATTTAGAACCACCTGCAGTTTTTACAGGTACATAACTTTTTAAAAAATAAATTATTCAACGAAAAGGAAGCCTGTCCATTTATTTGAAAAATTTTTGCAGTTTCCTTTTGGCTTTAAAGGCTTCGAAGGATTTGGCTTCAAAGTATTTTTGATTTTTTTTTTAAATTTCTTGAACAGGTGACACATTATTTATAGCTGGCTGTGGTCGATTTTTTGAAGGAACAGCTGAACAGATGCACTCTGCTCTAATTGAAAAGTTGTCCAAACTTCCTAATGAAACAAGGGTAAATATTAATTTTAATTTATATCAAAATAAAACTGAGATTATAATAAATTAATTTTGTCCGATTTATTTGGTTTTTTATAGGTTTTCTGTGGTCATGAATATACAGTTGCGAATTTAAAGTTTGCTTTGAAAGTGGAGCCAGCTAATGTTAAAGCAAAAGAGAAATTAGAATGGGCAGAGAAGTTAAGAGAGAAAAAAATCCCGACCGTCCCTTCGACCATCGAAGAAGAGAAGGAATTTAATCCATTTATGAGAGTTTGCATCCCTCAGTTGCAAACTTCTGTTGGAGCAACTGATCCCATTTCTTGTATGAAGAAATTTCGAGATATGAAAGATGTTTTTAAAGCTTAAAATCCATTGATATTTCACGTTTATAAATGCTATTTTAGCTATCTATATTCCAAGGTATGTATTTTAACAAAATGCCAAATTAAAACAATTACAATGTACCTAAGTTTCTTACTCTAATAATATAATGTTTGAAAAGGCTATTTCAATTACATATTATATGAAATCTAATTTCCTAATAAATTACCTAATTTCAAAACATTGAAAAAGAATCGATTTAACTGCAGAGATCTAATATAAAAGTTAACTATTTACTAGGTTCATGGTTTACACCCTTTTAGGTATACGGTATAGAAAAAATTCAAGTATCTATTTAGGTAATTTAAGTATTTTATTTAATAAGGGAAGTATCTAGAAATTTTCTAGATAGGTACTAATAGGTTAAAGTTGAAATTTTTGGTTTTTCCCGAAATATTCATTTTTAGCTTGCATTTTTAGAAAACTTATATTTCTTGAATAAATATCAAACATTTTAGGTCAAATTCTTGAATTGTCAAAAAAAAAATTTTGCAATACGTGTAAAAAATTGCAATTTTGGAATATATTTCAAAAAAATTAGAACGAGATAGGTACTTTACCTACCTTATAAACTCAATAAAAGTAACAATTTTTGGTTCAAACTTTAAGATTTCGGATATTTTTTCTAAAAAATTTTCATACGAAAAAGTCGATCAAAAAAGTTTTTGATAAAATTTTGCAATAAATTTTTAATAGATAATTTTTTAGGTCATATTAAGATTAGATGTAGGGTATTTGACAATGAGTGATTTTTCTGAGGTCTTTTTGTTATACTTTTGTGATTTAATTTTAGTTTATGCAAAGAATTCTGGATGATTCTACAATAGTTCTGCAATTCTAGTTGTAATACTTATGCTTATGTAAGAATGAATTTTATAACAAAATTACCAGCTTTTTTTTAACCAAATTTTATTAATTTTTAATCAGACTCAACCTCAACCTCAACTCTCATCCAAATAATTAGAAAGATTACTTATAATTACTTATAAACTTATATAGGTATCGCAATTTGGTTTAAAATATGATCAAATCTTGAAATTTCGATATTTTTCTAAAAAATATTTCAAAAGATAAATTTGATCTTTAAATAAACCTGAGCATTATTATGAGTAATCAAATGTATAGGTACTTTTTAAAAAACTATTTTACATTTAGTACCCTACTTAATAGGTACTTATAGGCATCATTTTAAACCTACATTTTCAAGATGCTGATCTCAAGTGACTTTTCTTGATCATAAATTCAAGTCAGGTTCAGTCAGGTCTGTTTTTTTTCTTCCAGCAGGTCGTAATTTCAGTTAAAATATGAACTTGTCCTTGTCGACTACTATACACTATACACCATATAGACTATCTATATAGGTATATTAAATAGATACTCGTATTAAATAATACAAAAATTCCAAAAGCCTACTTTTTTTCTGAAGGTTAAGCAAGGGCTAGCTATCCTAGCTTGATATTAAATATTCAGCTCATTTCATAATTCATAAGACTTGAAAGTTTCACTTAAATTTTTAAATTTTACTTACCTACTTGGAAAAAAGGATTATCTCAAGTCAAGACTACTGTTATCTTAATCTTATCAGATTATCTTTTTCTATATTTGGATTTTTGATATTGAGGTCAAAAGTGCCTTCTAAAAGACCAAGAAATTAAGAAATTTGAACTTTTATAAAAGTAGAGTAATTTGATAGGTTTTATAAATTCTCAAAATGTTTGTTGAAGAAAACGAAATTCAGGTAAGTTTTACATAATTCTATCATATACTCGTATACAGATAGTAGGCTAGATACCTTAGAATTTTTTAGTTTTTAAAAAATTGGAATAATCTCATTTTTAATTTTGGTTGAATTTACCCATTTAAGAAATTAACCCAAACTATTTCGAGTTTAGTTTAGCTTAGGTTAGGAATTTGGGCTAATTTCATACAGGAGTAAAGTTAGACCAAAAATATAGGGGTAAATTCAATCAAAATAGCGATGAATATTAGACACAATTTTTTAAAAAGTAAGAATTAAACGTCATAAACTTGTAAAATTTGACTTTTTGTCAAATTTTTTATCTCATTTATTATAGATATTCCGAATGTGAAATGTGATAGTGATGATACATATTATAACTTTAGTCTAGTTAGGATTTTTTTAAAATTAGGCAGATTTCATACCTACATGAAATAGGGATAAAATTGAACTCTTCTTTTATTTATCTAATCAAATCAAAATTACAAGTAGTAAACCCATGTATATGTGTATAGGTTTTTACTTTTTCTAGAAAAAGAATTTATAAAAAATGTAGGTATCTAGGTACAGGGTTGTTGGTAATAAATTGAGCAAACTTTTTGAAGGACAACCTGTTTGAATGATATACCACCCTGTCTGTCTTATTAGCTAATTTTTAATATTTCTTACATAATCTTGAATCAACATTTTTTAGCTAGGTTTATTAATATGCCTTTGATTTAATCTTATCCTTATTTTGGTTGAATTTACACCTATATTTTTGGTCTAACTTGTATAAAATAAAACCAAAATATTTGAAAATCCAAACCTAATCTAAACCTTTTGGTCTAACTTTAGACTTTACCCCTTTATGAAGTTAACCCAAATTTTTTTTAAAATTTAATTTAGGTTTAGATTAAGTTAGGTTAGAATTTTCAAAAAATTTGGATTAATTTCATTTAGAGGTAAAGTTTTCAACCAAAATAGGGATGAAATTAAACACAAGTAGGAGTAGGTACAAGATTTGTTTAGAAAGCTTCGAAAAAAAATCTTATTTTTATTTTCGGTTTTTTTTTTAGTATTTGTCTGGATTCGGTTCTGAATTGGCTTCTGAAGATCCTCGATGTCCTGGATCACTTCCCAAAAATCAAAATAATCCACAAAAATGCCCGTAATTCGATTATTTAACAGTTTCATACCCAACAACCAGAACCAGGGTTGGAAAAAACTCGGATTTTTTAAAAAATAACCCAAAAATCAGAGATTTTGGTACATTTTTAAAATTTTTTCAACCCTGAAGCATAAATATTATACAAAAATGCCTGTAATTCGATTATTTAACAGTTTTACACTTAAAATACCAAAACCAGGGCTAGAAAAATCCATGTATTTTCGAAATATCTCAAAAACTTGAGATATTTTTAGGATTTTTTCCAAATCCTGCCATGACTATGATTAACATGAATCATGAACTTATATAAATCACTTGAGAATTTGATCAAAAAAATTTTTAACGAGAAATCTCTTTAAAATCAAATTATAGTTATGGACTTTATGCTGAACAACTTTCTGGAACTGCTTTTACAGGTTGAGTTTATGAAAAAAAATACAATTTATTGAATGAAAAGGCTTACTAATATAATGTGATAGGATTGAATGGACTTTTTTTTACAAAAAGTAATTCAAAATTTCACTTTTGTCCAAATTCTCACAAACTCAACTCATAAATAAGTGTGTATCCTTTCAAAACATTTTTTTGATAATTTTTTGTAATGCTGGATAAAGGTGCGAATAAATCGTTGAAAATGCCAACAGAATACTCGTATAAGAATAATGAAATGGAAAGCTCTTTCATTCATTTTACTTTTTATGATAGTACAGTAAAACTTTTGTATAATGTTCATTAAGAAATGATAATATGAGAAACAAGTTAAATAATTTCAAAATGTACAGGGTGGTTCAGAAACATATGGCGAAAATGTTTAGGCTTTAATACAGTATAAATCAGATCGGATTTTTGGGCAAGTTATATGAAATCGATAGAAAATTTAATGGAGATTCCAAATCTGAAACCCTTTTGGTGTTAAGATGTTTAGGTCAAAAGTTATAGCTCAATCAACTCAAAATTTGTCCGATAAATAGGCCAAAATTGCTCCAAAAGACCTGAAATGTCGAGATTTACAATTCTCAGGTTTTCAGATTCACAATCTCTGTTTTTCCAATCGATTTTATATCTCACTTGTTCAAAAATCCTATCTGGTCTATAACTTTCATGCTAAGATTACCAGATCAAAAGTTATGGGTTAATGAACCCAAGAAAAATTGGAATATATATTCTATAATTGCTCCAAATGAATTGACATGTCTAAATTTATGATTAAGCAGGCATAATAGAACTCGGACATTGACATGTCAGACTTTTTTTTCATTTTTTCTCTCACTTAACATCAAAAGGTTATCAGATTTGAGATACCCATTAAATTTCTTAAATCCTAAATCCTATCTTGTTCAAAAATCTGGTCTTTGCTATATTAATAAAGCCTAATTTTTTTGCCATCATATTCTGGAAGACCTTGTAGAAGGTTTTTTTTTCGGTTTTTTTACATGTAAGAGCATTATACAGAAGTTTAACCGTATGATGATAATAGAGTAGTATTTTTTCTATTTGGAAATATTTGAATGGTTGTTTTGTGTGTTAGCACCCCGTGAGTCGAACAGGCGAAGTTGGTTGTATCGAATTCGACCCTCCGTCGTTCATTCACCTTTCAAACTGGATGAAAAAAATGTCAACTTTTACCCAAACTTTTCTGGACTCGTCCCTCAACCCAACCAGGTGATGATCTTTTAATTATCGAATTAATAACAAAAAAACCAAAAAAATGATTTAATAAATCGATAAAAACTTGTAAATTATTGGGTAAATTCAGCCAAATAAGGATGATTTTAAATCGGATGCTTATTTTTCAGTACTTTTAAAAAATTTGAAAATTTTTCAGAATATGTATTTGAAATACCGAGTACTTGTACGAGTATTTTAAGCATATTAATTTAATTAGCAAAAGCCATCGTGTAATTTTTAAATCCCAAAACCCGAATTTTCCAACCCTGATTTTTATGTTTTTTTTTCTTGTCCAGACTCGATGGCTTCCATTTCCGTTTCCTGGTCCAGGTGTTGACTTTGTTGATGGTCTGAGGACTATTTGTGGTGCTGGTGAGGTTTTGTCCAGAAATGGCCTGGCCATCTACAACTATGGAGCCACAAAATCCATGGAGAAAAAAGCTTTCTACTCGGCTGATGGAGATCTTTTGATTGGTAATAAGTACTATTAGTAGATCGAGGGTTAAGAATCAAATTGGCATGTCTCGTTTTTTGGCTAAAATCAAATTGTCCTATCACCAAAACGCAGCATTTAAGACTTAATAGTTTCTAAAATATATTTTTTATAAACATGATATGAGTTTAAAAATCCCGGGAATTTTTAAATTTTCTTCATATTTGAGTAAAAATTTCTTTACTAATTGGAGTTTTTAGATTTATTACAACAAAAAATTCTCTCACGATTTACTTTTTTGAATTAAAGAGATTGAACATTTTAAAATTAAGAACTTTATAAGCTATTTTTAAGCCTTAAGTTGAGGTTTCTTAAATTTTAGCGAAAATATGTGATAGGATAATTTGCTTCTTAACCCTCGATATATTCAACTAATTGGATTTGGATAAATGAGAGAGAATTTTTCATTTCATTTCTATCTCTCTATATTTTGCTTGGTTTTTTTTGTATTAGTCCCCCAGGCTGGGACTTTGAGAATTCGGACTGAATTTGGGACGATGATGGTGACTCCGAATGAAATTTGTGTCATCCAGGTATTATTACTATATAACTTATTACTACTATACTTATGGTAGATATCATAAAATGTAATTTACACAAGTAATAATTATTTTATTGGTGAGACTTTCATATTTCAAAATATTTTATTGGCTTATACTTAACATTAGAAGAGTCGGATTTTATTCAGAAAACTAAAATGTCTAATGTACTTAAGATAGACTTGAGTTTAATTTCATCCCTATTTTGGTTGAATTTACCCCTAAATTCAAAGATTAAAGGGTAAACTTTAGGCCTGTATAAAATTTTCCCAAAAATTTTTAGTTTCGTTAGGATTTAAAATATTTTGGGTTAATTTCACACAGGGTGAAAAGTTTAACTTTTACCTTTGAATTTAGGGCTAAATTCAACCAAAATAGGGATGAAATTAAAACAAAGTCTAGGTAGAAGAAAATTTTCAGCATCACGCAATAACAGGGTAAAATTTCTATCGTTAAAATTTTTTGAAGTTTAAACGCCGACAAAAAATTTAAATTTTTAATTTTTGCAAAAAATGGAATAAAGGTGATTATCCATTTTATGTGTAGTTTTTTGATTTTGAGTTGAAATTTTATGCTAATTGCAATAATAATTTCAATCATTTTTTATTTAAAAATTTTACTTAAAATGTAATTTTTTTTTTTTGATTTTCAACCTTTAAGCTAACAAAATATACAAAGTTGTAAAATTGAAAATTTATTTCAAAAAACACAAATTTTTAGAATATAAAATTGACAAAATTTCTCTTAAAATATATTTTGACAAGATTTTTGATATTTTGTATTTGGTCAAAATTCTCTAAATTTTAAAGCTGTAAATCCCAATTCTCTGAATAATTTCAAGTTTTTGAAAAACGGAAAATGAACTTCCAGCTGTCTTTCAACTTTCACCATAGGCCATATTATATAAGTGTAAGATAAGGGGGTTAACTTTTTCATTTTTATAGGTCGTAAAGTGTAACTTGTGTATAAAGTACCCTATACTAATACTATATAATATGTGTAAAGTATAGATATTATACAGGTACAGGGGGTGGGTCATAAAACTTTACGATTATGTAAATGCTCAAAAAGTTGACACGAACTTTGGACTCTTTGCTGAAGAAGAGAATTACGAGCCCTCATAATCATAATCCTTAGACTGAAAAACAAACAAATTCAATTCTATAACTACTTTTCTTACCTAAAGAGTTTAATTTTACCCCTATTTTGGATGAATTTAACCCTATTTTGGTTGATTTTACCCCTTTTTGGTTGAATTTATCCCCAATTTAGGTTGATTTTGCTCTTTTTTGGTTGATTTTACCCCTATTTTGGTTGTTTTACCCATATTTTGGTTGAATTTATCCCTATTTTGGTTGATTTTACCCCTATTTTGGTTGAATTTACCATATATTGGTTGAATTTACCCCTATTTTGGTTGATTTTACTCTTATATTTTGAGTTAATTTCATACTTGAGTAAAGTTAGGCCCAAAATTAAAGTGTAAATTTCACCAAAATAGGGCTGAGATTAAATCGGAGCCTTTTCTTACTACCTTACTTTTACTACTATAGTACTTGGAACAAGTATTTTTGTTTGACTTATTTTATTTTATTACGGGCATTTAGCATTAGTGTCGACATTAAATTAGACCCCATTTTCTCAGACATAGAACTCTAATAAGGATAAGAATGAAAATGGAGGTTAATTATAATGAGGGTTTATGACCAAGAATTAAATTCTAATTGTAATTACGTAATTACACTTATTATTATTACCTACATATTTATAGCAAGGTATGCGATTTTCGGTTGATATCGAGGGACCGAGCAGGGGATATGCTCTCGAGGTTTTTGGAACTCATTTCGTTCTTCCACATTTGGGACCAATTGGTAAGTGTTTCTTATAAAAAATATATCAAATTTTAAGAAAAAGTTGAAATTTTTGAAATTTTTTCAAAAAATTGTATATTTCCAAATCTGGTAAATTGGTTAAAAAATGGGCTAAAGGTTGGATATCTACTCGTAGCTTCTTTTTTCAATATTTTCAATGCAGGGTTCTCCTTATGGTTTTTACAATGCAAATATGTATATATTATTCAATATTATGCAAAATTAATATACTACAGATAGTGTAGATAAAATCACAACAAAGGTGAATTAATCTATACCCTATATATGCTATATTATATTAATTTTGCATATTGAATAAATTGCCTATTTGGAATGTAAAAACAGTAATGAAACGAGTAATGAATTACTTATCTGTAGGGTACAAAAAAAATTCATCAAATCTATGTTAATAAATTTTGTTCAAAATTATCTCAACTTTAATTGAATTGACTTTTTAAATTAAAAATAATTTTGATTATTAAAGTAGAGCTAGGAATACAGTATATGAATCTTAAAAAAATCTAAATAAAATAACTTATCTACCTACCTAGTTTATTTTTCATAAAAATTGGTCCAAATTCAAAATGGAAATTTATTAGTTATTCAATTGGTCCAATTATGACTAAAAATTCTCTCAAAAGTCTTTTAAAATGATCTTAAAAACCAAGAAAATCGATCATTCTTCGAAATTTGTACAGATAAAAATAGTCTGAAAGCATATGCAATCTAATTTTAACTAATGTGTATGTTTACTTGTCTGATTTCAGTCTCAATTTTGTGAAATTCTAGCATTTATTTTAGGGTAATAAAATCAGTAGGGCTAATGAACTTGTCTTGAGTCTTGAGAGATAATTTGACTTTCACCCAGACACGCTATTCTCCTGTTCCTAAATTTTTTTTATTTTTCAAGACTTTATTTTTCATGCCATCACTTTCCTTGAAAAAAAATTTCAAGGATTTTTCTTATATGGAAATAGTTGTATTAAACAGCTTCCAGGTGACCTTTACGTAGTTTTTAAGGTACCCCGATAATACCCTAAAGACATTCAATAATTTTTTTTTAAAATCCAATAAAATGTACAAAAAGTTCAAAAAATCATTTTTAAACACTTTTTGAAATTTTCCAAAATGGGGGTCGGGGATTTGTGTTTTTCCATACCTTGTTCACAGCTTTTGTAGTGCTATATCGACGCAAAATTTAGCCCAAAACTCGATTTTGATAATCATTTTGGCAAAATCCGCTGCAAACAGCTCCGAATCTGAAGCGGGAGGGAATATTCAAAAATCTTCAAAATTCTTTATATCTGTATTTCACTATTTCAGTCGGTTTTTTGATGATTTTTGAATATTCCCGCTTCAGTCTTGGAGCTGTTTGCAAAGGAATTTGCCAAAATGGTTATCAAAATCGAGTTTTGGGCTAAATTTTGCGTCGTAATAGCACTACATAAGCTGTGAACAAGGTTTTGACATTTTCTATGCACATATCCCGGTCCCCCTTTCGAAAATTTTGAAAAATTTTGATAAATATTTTTGTAAATATTTTAAGGTGCCAATGGACTTGCAAATCCAAGAGATTTTCTCCATCCCACAGCCAAGTATGAGGATTCTTCAGAGGGAGAAAGTTGGGAAATTTGTGTAAAATTTCAAGGTCGAGTTTTTGGGTGTTTTCAGCCTCATTCACCGTTCGACGTGGTCGCCTGGCATGGAAATTACCTTCCCTACAAATACAACCTACAACACTTTATGACCATCAACTCCGTCGCCTTTGACCATGCTGTAAGTACTCTCTAACTCTAATACTCATATCAGTTATATTTTCAAGAATTTTTGACATTTTTTCAATCTTATAGTGATACATAACATTCTGAATAAAATAAGGATTCAATTAGGTATATCTATTCTACTTTCATAGTAGAAATTTCAAATTACTCAAATCACATAAAAGATTGAAAAAATACAATTTTAAGATAATTTGACAAAATTTTAGCCAAATATATGAATGTGTGTTATAGTCGAAAGGCATTTTTTGAACTTCAAATTCGAAATTTTTTTAAAATTCTTAGTTGGAGACGTACGAAAAACCAGTAAAAGATATTTTTATATCCTTTTTGAAGCATTCAAATTATTTCAAACTTCAAAGTATACAAATTGTTAAATTTTTATAATACTCGTAATATCAGTACTCGTATTTATCTCCTGTAAAGTATTTGTACCTATAGTCGAGATTTCACTGATAATTTTGAATTTTTTTTAAATTTAAAACTTTATTTTAGGTTAAAGGTTAGGCCTAACCTAACCAATTTTCTATCTGTATAAGGTCTAAAAATACCCGAGATATTTTCATTCAAAAAGGTCAAAATGAAAAAAAGTATTATTCAAAAACAGGATTTCTATAAAATTTTAAAAAGGATCTGAACTATACCTTATAACATCTAATGCTAATGATCCACTATAATGTGTATAGATAGACTCAATGTGTAAATTACTGTATAACCTTAGCCAATCCTTATACACAAATTCAGCTCTATTGATAATTTTCAAAGTACTTTTCATCATAATAAAATAAGTGGGAAATTACTTGAGCTATTTTCTACTACACTACTCTATACAAAGTATATTGACTAAAAAAACTCGATTTTTTTCGCATTTTTATCCAGAGGAAATGGAAATCAGGTTCTCTAAAAAGTATTCCTTGATTGCGTGTTTTTAAGGCATTTTCACACCAAGTGATCAGATCAGGCCACTTCCGCCTTCAAAATCCCCAAAAAAATTTTCATTTTTTGCTTTCTTTTAAATCAAAATATAACTTTTGTTGTACAATTTCCATTTTAGAATTTTAATCTTGATTATAGAATGCGAAAAAAACGGTCAAATCATCGAAAAAGCTCAATTTTATACAAAAACTAATTCATTATAAGCTATGGAAGGGTACTTTGAACCCTTTATTCATAAAAAGGAAATATTTATTGAAAATTAAACGAGTTTTCAAGTGTTTAGTGAACTATGCGCTTTGCGATCTAATTTTATTAAATTCTTGCATTTTTTTCCCAACAAAGTCCTCAATAAATTCCTTAAACTGGACAAAAGGATTTTCGAATTTGGGAATTTTTTTTGACAGGTCATCCGTGTGCACATTTTTTTTTCTATTTTGTATTCTCTATTCTATTCAATACAATTTGAATTGGAAATTTTCGGTTCATTTATCAAGCACTTTGAAGTCCCTTAATAATTCTATACTAGGATTCAATTAACTATACAAGTCCCTATTAAGGGACTTGAAAGGGCTTGCTAAATGAAAATCAAAAATCAACTTTGGGGTCAAATTCTGAATTTCATTTTTCATTTTTTCCCATTGGATTTACATATTTGGAGCTATTAAAGGGTACGTAGTACCTTAAGGGATAGGGCAATCTGAAATTTTTATTAAAATGGCACAACTATACCCTATAAGGGTCCTTCAGGTCAAATTTGGTTAAAACCAGTCCAGTAGTTTTCGAGTTATACGCACAAACAGACATACAAACAGATAGACAGACAGACTGACAAAGTGCTAGTAAATTTGAATAGCAAGTGCTCGCTTCGCTCGGACACTAAATTGATGTTTGAGTAGAAAGAAACAAATCACTCGTAGAGTACTCGTATTATAGAAGTAGTTGAATAAAATTGAGAAATTCATTGACAAGTGAAATACGAAAATAAAAAAAGAATTTGAGAGATTATTTGTAGCTGTCCAATTGCCCCTTTTTTTCAAACTCTGCATGATCCCCTTTACACACATACACATACCTACAATAAAATTTCTCTATAAAGTAAATTTTTAGTACCACTATACTACTGCCAATATGTAGAAAATAAGATATGATAGGATGCAATAGGTATTTTGAGTATAAAATATTGAAATTTTTTGTAATTTTGAAAGGATCCATCGATATTTACAGTTCTGACCGCCCCATCGAATAAGCCTGGGACTGCCATTGCGGATTTTGTCATTTTTCCGCCCAGATGGTCCGTCGCTGAAAACACATTTAGACCTCCATACTATCATCGTAAGAAATCCAAAAATTATTAAAAAATTTTACTCTAGTTTTATATAATAATAGGTAGGTAGGTAATTTACATTACAAGTTCCTAAAAAGTACCTATCTGTATAATGATTATTATGATTAAAAATTAATTTTTTGGATTTTTTTAAGGGAACTGTATGTCAGAGTTCATGGGTCTGATTCAGGGTACTTATGAAGCTAAAGAGGAGGGTTTTGCCCCAGGTGGAGTCACTCTACACCAAATGATGACCCCTCATGTTAGTACATTTTTTAAATAAGGGCTTCGATTTTAATACCATCCCTATTTTGATTTAATTTACACCTTGTATTTTTGGCCTTTTATTCCTGTATGAAACTAACCTAGCCTAACCTACACGAAACTAAACTAAATATTTTGGGTTCTTTTCATACAAGTATAAAGTTGAGCCATAAATATAGGGGTAAATTCAACCAAAATAAAATAGGGATGAGATTAAACACAAGTTTTAAATAAGCAAGTGTATATATCGTCAAGGTTTTTGTAATTTAATTTGCAGGGTCCTGATGCAGCCTGTTTCGAGGGAGCTTCGAAGGCCAAACTTGGCCCTCAAAGAGTAGCCGATGGCACCATGGTCAGTTTTATATTTTTTGTACGAGCGAAGCGAGCACTTACTAAGCAAATTTGATTGCACTTTATCCGTCTGTTCTGTCTGTCGAGAGGGTTACTAGATTTCAACCAAATTTGGCAATAAGGATCCTTATAGGGTCTAGTTATGCCATTTCGGCAAAAAATTTCATTGACCCTTTAAGGGTCCGCTTGTTAATAAAATGGGAAAAATTCCGAATTTGATACCTATTTGACCCAGAAGTTAACCCCTAAAATTG
>JAQIXA010003175.1:0-14844 GCA_034699045.1 Nanhermannia cf. coronata Gr-Ori-00579
TTTGATCTAGTAATTTAGCATGTGTGAATATAAAATAAAAATCCTCATCTTTTCTTGAAATAGCTCCAAATTTTTTCGTTAAGAGCTCAAAAATTTGAAATTCATTAAAATCTCCCAGTGAGTTTATTTCTATAAATATAATATTACAGTATTGGGATAATTTATGAACATTTTTGAATCCAGAAAGTTCTCCAGAAGTGTTTGTGAATATGAATGATGGCCGATTAGATTTTACTTTAGTAAAAGTATCTTGAATTGTATTGAAAAGTCTGTACGTATTTTCAAATTTAGATTTGATTTGAATAAAAATTTTATCACAATCATATTGTATTGAAGAATCTGTCCATTTTAATATGATCTCGTTTATTTCAATATCAGAATATGAGTAGTCAGTTAAATGATTCTCTGTATAGTTTGAAAGGTTTATTAGCAATATAAGTAATAAAATTTTATTTGATAGCATTTTTCAATACAAATTATGGTTTGAAATTGAATTTAAAATAATTATACTTACTGCCAAAATATCAGTATCTAAATTTTTATATTTTTCAGAGAAATGTAAATCTAATGGTAATTTAAATAATTTGCAATTTCTACATAATTATCTTCAAATCGAGAATAAAATAGGTACTACTACTAAGGTACATGGTTAATTACTATCTAAAAGCAATTTACCCTTGCCGAATGTTACTAGATACCTAATGGTTATGGACATACTGTAATTGGCTATAATGATTTCCCTAGCGCTGTCATACCTCTAATGACGATTCATATATCATTAATTGAATTATTAATGTAATTATGAGACATTTTGTATTTAGATTGTATAATATAATTGCCCAATTTTCCTAAATTTGATAAAAATAAGATGCAAATTGGTCAACAGCTGATAAATTGATAATTTTTTTTGAGTTTTCAAGAAAATTTCTAAAACCTATCAACCTATTCAATTTCTGTATGTTAGAATGACATTAATGGTATTTTCTAAAACAAAAATAATATAATTCATAGCAAATGATTTGCTAAAAACAAAAAATGCTTCAATTTCAACCCCAATTGGATTCAAAGTCTTGAATTCCTTTGCATGTGATGGATTTTTAAAATCCAGTCGATTTCCAATGATTTTTAAACTGACTTCATTAATATTTCCAATAAGTGGGACAAGTGTCATTTCGAGTCCTAATGCAATCAAAGTTATAGTTGGTAGGATAAAATACTGAGGAAAATGTTTCTTTTGTAATCTTGTAATTGTTCCATATAAAGATAGGATGAGGATAACTGTGCACATGAATATCATGTACATTAATGGATTCTTCATAAGCTCATTACCAACTTTTGATTTAAGGCTCATGCGTTTGTACCAATTGAGCAATTTTGAGATTTCTTCGTCAGATATGTCTGCTTTTTGGAGGCTATGTCTAAAGTATACAAAGTATTTTTTAAAAGAAATATGAAGGATTTGTTTGGGTTTTAATGGGCTTTTTGGCCTTTTACATGGTAACGGTAAAAGCTTGAGTCTAATATACACTTTCTCTAATATCAGTAAGGTTTACGAGTACATCAGACGATTTGACTCTTTCAGATAAATGTGCGCTTTGGCGCTTTACCATTAATAATAATATGCTTTCACTTTGTCGGACTGACAAAGTCTGTCTGTATTCTGCCTCTGTCCATAACATAAATGGAAAGATTTTGGGCCTATTTTAGCCAAATTTAGCAAGAATTTGGCTAAAAACTAGACCCTTATACGGGTCTAGTTGTGTCATTTTAACAAAAATCTCAAGTTTTTCTATTACTCGACTTCAGGTACTGTGAACTTTTGGGTCATTTTTAAGAGGCCCCAACCCCAAATCGAATGAATCAAGTGAGAAAATATCTAAATTGAGATGTAAAGGACTATCGTTGGATTCGATGAATGATAGGTAAACCGAATTTGACATACACTTGACCCGGATTTTGACCTTTAATCTTAAACTTGGGGTATTTTACGACTCAAGTAGACAAAAAAGAAAGTTAAGAATCGGATCAGGTCTGAGTTTTGATCAGATCAGATCTTAAGTTCTTATCCTTAATAAGAAATTAAGGATAGCATAACCTACTTAAAGACTAGTTTTAATTTACACCTTACTCTATGTAATTCATCCATTGATATGCATAATAAAGAACTAGTGTAAAAGAGAGGCTTGCAAAACAAAATAAAAATCCACCATAACAGGTCATATAAAACTCAATAATTCCCCAAAATATTCTTATCCAAATATTTAAATTTTCTGTTGGTCTCTCTGACCGGAAAATGTTAATTAAATAGCGTTTTCGATTTGAATAAATAAAATATGCAAATGAGGCAGTAAGACCGATAAAAAGTACACTGTAGTGAAAAAATTTAGAAATATAATCGCAATATTTCAATGAGAATTTTGGTGTTTCTACAAATAAAATGTAAAAATATTTAAAATACTGTAATTACACTATGGTATGACCTTAAAAGTCAAGGATTTACCCCATTTTAATAACAAAAAATTATTTTTAGTCATTTACATATTCACCTGAAAATGTTTTCTCAAATTGTGCAAAATTGTTGATAAAAGTGTAAAACAAATCTCTTTTAAAGATCATCATTGACACAATTATTGCCATAAAGGTATACAAAGAGAGATAAAAAATATCCACAAATTTTGAGTCCATTTTAGTTGTTTCTCTAATCCAGATGTTCATATAAGTCTGATAGGAAAGATGGACCAAATTTCCATAAATAAAAAGATTTCCAATCTTCCAAAAGAATAAATCTCGTTTATTCACATTTAGTTCAAATCTTTTCAATTTTTTGTTCCAAATAAATGGAGTCGATGTTAATAAGCCAGACTTTACAAATCTGTAGATTGTGATCTCAAGTAAATTTTCTAAATTCATGCCTCTTTAATTCTTTCCAAATTTTAAGATTTCTCTAATAATTATGTAAAATCAGAATCTGGATTTATGAACTGAAAATTAGATCAGTTATTGCCATTGTAAAAAATTGAAAATAGGGATGATTAAGAAAAAAATTTAAAAGAAATAACAGGCATATTATTAATTATTAATTATTAATAATATGCCTGTTTTTTCTACTTAATAATTAATAATATCTACTATGTATTTTGCAAAATCTTATTGATACAATATAGGTATAACTGATTCTAATTATTAAAAAATCAATTTTAATTAGCTATTTAAAATGAATACCTACATATTATATATTGCAATCTTATAAATAATTGAAATAATCTAAATTAGCAAAGCAAATTAGCTATTAATAATAAAGTATTTCAGAAATTAAATTACTGATTATAGTAATTTTAATCAAAACTTTTATATAAGTGAACCTTTAGCTACCATAAACAAATTATGCAGTCCCAAGTCCCAGTATTATAATAATAATTATATAGTTTTAATTTAAAGTACAATAAACAATACCATACATTATTATGTAATTAGAAATTTGGTAGTTTTAATTAAATAAGTTTAGTAATACTTTATTTAACTTTATTTAACTTTATTAATATATGTTGTAAACAATGTAATAGATCCCTAATTGTAACTATATTATGCATTAGAATTCCTATTAGGTATTTAGAAAAATTATGCTTCAACTAATGACTATAGGTTACCTGCCAATGCCTATGTATAGGTATGTAAGTATACCAAAATTTGAA
This sequence comes from Nanhermannia cf. coronata Gr-Ori-00579, assembly GCA_034699045.1. Taxonomy (NCBI): domain Eukaryota; kingdom Metazoa; phylum Arthropoda; class Arachnida; order Sarcoptiformes; family Nanhermanniidae; genus Nanhermannia; species Nanhermannia cf. coronata Gr-Ori-00579. The sequence goes on from JAQIXA010003175.1 coordinate 3,693, forward strand.
AAATTTTAATTTTTGAAACTATTTGTAGGTAATTGAACAAAATATTGAATCAAATTTTCAATGTATTTTATAAAAAAATTCAGAAATATAACTAGGTAGATTATTTCTTGGCTTATACATAGATAATACGAGTATATTCTATGATATTGCATGTTCATTTATATACAAACCTACCTACAGACAGATATATTATAGTACCTACATCATACCTAATTAAATTTGTTACATTTTACAATTTCAAATTAGGAGTAATGAGAATGAGATCTCATATTATATTCTAGTTTTGGTAATCGTTTTTAAATCTTTTTCTCTTTCTTCTGCCCAAAATACGCCTGAATCAAACATAAAAGATATTTTAACAATTATAATCGTTTATTATGTAAAAACAAGTCTATAATTAGGAGTTATAAACTAACCTTGTAAAAAAATTGTGCGAAAAGTAGAAGATAAGTCACATATATGAATAGAGCAAGATTCATATTTTTGTCCAATCGAGTACATTCAATTCCAAGATCTACAAATTATCAAAAAATTTCAAAGCAATTCATACTCTTTAATTACTATAAGAAATTAGTAATAAAACGAGTAATTATAGGTTATACTATTTTTATAAAATATTTGCATACATTTAATCCAAAATGAGTATAAACTGAGCCAGGTCCCTATCACCATTTGAAGTATTTGCAAAAGTGTAATCGCCATTGAAATAAATTTAGGCAATCGAATCCCCATTGACTAAAAAGTAGGAAAAATTTTCAATTTGTATTTGAAATTTCTATTACATAAAGCATAAGCAATATATTATACTCGTAGGTTAGGCACTTACTCGAATTCCATAATAAGTGTACATGAAAGAATGGACCTAAAATGATTTTATAGTAAAAATTACTCCTAAATAAGTGCCGTTATTTACAGTAATTACCGTATAATTCATGAAAACGAACCTTAATATATAGAATAATTATCAATTTACTGAAATAATAAGCATACTCGCAATTTTTAGTTTAATATACCATCGATGACATGGATCTTGATCTTGATACGAGCTCCATGTATAGAGTAAAACTATAAATTATAAATTGAAATAATCGATAAAAATTTTAAACTATTTATTAGGTTACGAATTCCTATGGCTTAACCTGTGGCATGATGATAGCTTTAAAAATTAAAAAAAATCAAAAAATCCTTAAATTTTCAAAACCTTATGTAATTCTTACTAGTGTAGGAAAATTAAAGGCCTTTTTCTGAGTATAATAACTGGAAACAAGAAAATTACCAAAATAAATGCCCATAAAAATCAACAGAATCTTACAATAAGTATCAACAAGTTCTGGAATTTTCGACCTAAAAATTTAAAGAATTTAATTTTAAATCCTATAAATGGATATAAGCTTACCAAGTTCCGATCAGTGACCAAAAAGCTGAGGCTGTGTTGAAATAATCCCTAAAATCATTCAAAAGACAAAAAATAGGCCAAAATTTTAAGATTTTTAAAAATTTTCAAACCTTGAACAAACCGAGATGTACAAACCATTTGGAACATTTTTGAACAAATGCAGCATTTCTGGTAATGTTCGAGTCATCCCAACGATCGAAAATATCCTAAAAATTTGATAAAATTTTGTAAAAATACCTAAAAAAATTTGTAAAATACCCAAGTCCGAAATTCCATAAAATGAGTGGTGTTTTAAGTTTAAATGGCTGCCTTCTGGACATGTAAATTTGTCCAAAAAATATGATCATTGCATAAATGAACACTAGGTGAACCGTCACGTGCCATTTTCGACCCATGTAAAGACTATAAGGAAATCATATTATTATAATGTTTAAGAAATTTTACACTATATTGTAATTACCGCCATTCTTCAAAGTCAATTTTTTCAAAATCAAAAATGTCCATGTAGTCAGGGTCATGTATTGGTGGGGGGAAATCTGGTTGAGAAATTTCGGCAAAATCTTCCGTCTCCATTTTGAATTTTGAGCAAAAATTTTGAACTTGTTTCTAAATCTTTCGGGGTTTTGGATATTTGCCTTTGAAGGCAGGGGAAAGAGTAAATAAGTAAGTTTGGAGTGGAATATTTCTTTATTTGGATTCAAAAGGCTAGACTAAGAATTTAATTATGCCTTATGACTTTTTATGAATAATTTAAACTATAAAGGGTAGTTAGAAAATGCTTTCCCATGAAAATATCCCATTTTTTCCCATTTTTTTCTGGAAGACAGAAAAACATTTATTCTACTATTGAACGGTAGATTTGATGCCCTTAAAACAAAATAACCAATGCTAAACCAAACAAAAAGTCACAAAACGAGTAAATCTAGGCATTTTGAATTACCTATCTATTTTGTTTAATTTTATAAAAATTTTAAAAGATATTTTGCAATTTCTTAAAAATAAGAAATGTACCTAGTACATAGTACAGTACAGTGTACATACGTACCTAGATTCTGTTTCAATTTCCAATGAATGTATAGCTTAGCTTTATGAACAGTATGTGTACGGATTACGGATATTTGCCCTTAATACGCTATAAATTCCCAATTTTGTGATTTTAAAATAAACTCTAATTCATCATATTGAATAAATGTAGGGTACCCCAGTGATCAAAATTATTCGGATTGGAAACTTTTCGGATTCGCATTCGGTATGTATGTAGATTATAGAAAACTAACTATGTACCTATCTACCTATTTCTATCTAATTTCCAAAATACATTTTTACCTATAATTACCTTATGGTATAAATGTGTAGTTGCTTTTAAAAGACAATGTAAATACCCTACTCTTTAAGTCTCATTTACCTTATGAGGTTTACCTATATTACTGCTAAATCTAAATAACTGATACGAGTAGTCAAGTTGTTGGAACTCGTCGATAAATTGTGAAAACCTTTCTCTTGTCAATGTCCCGGGAACTAGTAAAATATTCATAATAATTTCGGCCAGGAAATGGACATTTATTTACCTAAGCTGTAGCACAACACACATACATACCTTATTTTATTTCTATAAGTATCCTAATACCTTTACTTAACCCATATAGTATTATTTATTAAGCATATTTATATCATTCGAATCATAACATAAGGTCTAATAGCGAGCAAACCATTTAAATATTGATGTTTCTTGATGCGATGCAGCCCAACCCCTCTATAAACAAAGACAAATAAGTTGGTACTTTGAAATTTTGATATAATTAAAATTTAAAATTGTGATTAAAATGGGAAAAAAGAAAGAGAAAAAAATTAGCTAAATATTAAAATGGTTTAGGTCTCGTTATAAAGAAGCTAACTTATATCAAACCATCGTTCATCTAGTCTAATAATAAAATGTTTATTAAATAATGTGATTTATTTATGGACGTAAATTATAGATAGTCCTTACCGCTAGTTAATAAAGTCCTAAATCAATTTTGTAAATAGAGTATCTATAAATACAAGTTCTAAACCATCTACCTACATACTACATTCTAGTATCTATATTCTATAAGATAAATACTTTAGATTTATATTTATATGTATTAGTATCTTATTTTATTATTAGCTTAGAAATATCACCTAGTAGATAATGTATTTAGATTTTCGAAAAATATAATTATGTATTTTCTGCATAATTGGCCAAAAAAAGTAAAAATACTGACTTCACTGGATAAAATTAGATTTTGATATCAAGTAAAGATACATTATAAGTATGTATGTTTTTAGAAAATTTAATTTTTAATAGTATTTATTGGAAACGCTTTATCACAGTAGGCATTTGCAAAGTAATTTAAATGGTAGAGGAATGTATCTACAGTCTTATCAAATTAGAAAACTAAAGACTTTATGATATTAATAGTAAGGATAATTTATTATAATTAAAATTAATAATTTGACTCATCTTGGTTTAAAAAGGCATTTGACGAATCTTGGGTTTTCCTTTTCCTCGTTTTCTTTTTGCCTTCGTGAGTTTGAGCCTTATGTCTTTGTAGATGTTGTAGCCGCTTGAAATCCTTACCACAGAAGCACTTGAAAGGTCTATATATTTTTAAATTAATGACAAATTAGAAATCATAATTTTTGAATATATTTTAGGACAGATACTGAAATGATCAGTATTTTACTCTTACCTTTCATTTTGGTGTACAACCTTTTCGTGTCGATTTCTTTCAGTTGCAATTTTATAAGATTTAGAACAGATAGAGCATTTGAATTTGTATGGATCATAATCAGGATTATGTGTTTCAAAGTGATCTTCTAAATATCTAGTTGAACTGAAAGTTTGTCCACAATTTTCAATAGGACATTTTAGTCTTAAATTTCGATCTTTTCTATGTATCTTTCTGATATGTTGACCTAATACAGTCCTCGAGCCAAATGTATCTTTACAGTATTTACAAGGATAGTTTCGTTCTTCTTTATTAAGATGAGTCTCTTGGTGAACAGTAAGTTGATTTTTTATCTGGAACCGTTTATTGCAATTGTCAATCTCACAAACAAAAGGCTTCACTCCAGCGAGAGCATGTGACCATTTTAAATGAAGTCTTAAAGTTTTTTTATTTAAAAATACGTTCTTGCATCCATGAGTATCTTTATGAGGACATATTAGTTTGGGTTTTTCTCCATGTGAACTTTTAAAATGTATCTTTAGAAATCTTTCTTCTTTAAAACTCTGTCCACAAGTTAATATTTGACATTTGAAAGGATAATCGGGACCAGATCTATCTTGTCGATGATATTTAGCAATGTGACTCCTAAAAATAATAAATAAAATAAATTATGTTAGGTATAAACTATACTATGCACATACATAGGTACTATGTATTTATTATTTAATAAAATAATGTTGACAAATAACTTACCTAAATGTATTAATTTCTTTGATAATTTTTGAACAATATTGGCACTTATAAAACCTCTCTTTATTGATATTATGAATATCCCTTTTATGTACATTAAGTCCACTTTTCTGGGTATATGACCGACCACAATCAGGAAAATCACAGTAAAATCTTGGTATTTTGGTATGAATTATCAATACATGTTGTTTTAGACTTTGAGGGTTAAGATAAACTTTATCAACACATTCAGGATACGAGCATTTCCAACTCTTCTCATTCGTATGTATATTCAAGTGTAATTTATAAGCCGCCTCAGATTTCACAGTTTCACCACAAACTAAAAAATATAAAATATTATGAGGAAATAAATTTTTTGAAATCATATTTGATAAATGTATAGGTACTATCAAAGCTGGTACTTTTTTTTAAACTTATTCAAGCAGTATGTAAAATGATTAATAAAAACTTACATGAACATACGAATAATTGGCTCATTCTCTCATGATGTTTCATGTGCAAATATAATTTCCTTGCAGAAATATACATCTTCCCACATAAGGTACACAATTGATTAATTTTGTCACCACTTCCTGGTTTCGGGTCACAGTGCTCTGGATGACATTGGGAAATGTGCCATCTAACATGCGATTCTAAATTGGATTTAAACAATTACATCTTAAATAATGATAGATAAATAAAATAATCAAGTTCCTAATAAGAATAAATTACCTTTAAAAAATGTTTTACCGCAGTAGCTGCACATTGAACTTCTTTTTCGATTTTCGTCATGAATATTCTAGAAGTTTAATATTTGAAATAATTAAGTAAGTACCTACAGATTACGTATTTATCTTTAGTTTCATTGAGTTGCTAATTTATAAATAAGTAAGGTGCTTACCATGTGCTCTCTAAGTCTTGCGTAAAATTTAAATTCTTTGAAACACACGTTACATTTAGTACCTAAATTAAATGTAAAAAATGATTATTGTAAAAAAGATTGTATGTATAAATAAAATTAGAGTTTTATGTCTAGGTCTAGGTTGATAGATAATACCTAATAATTTGTATACCTACATACCTTTTTTCTCCCTCTTTTTTCGTGGAAAAGTAAGATTTTGACCAAAATCACACTCTTTTGCATGACTCTTCAATGCCTGGGTACTCAAATAAGCTTTTCCACAAGGACAACCATATCTTTCTCTGACTTCATGGATTTGTTCATGCCGTTTTAATTTTTGTAAGTTTGCAAATGATTTATTGCAGGTGATACAAAAATGAGAATTTTTACTCCCTTGAGATGAGGATCTAGATTTTCTCGATTTATTTGATTTATCAAGATCTTGATCATCGATGCTTTCGGCACTATCACAATCTTTGGAAATTGAATCATTGGTATCTTCATAATTACTAGATGATGGCTCAGTTTTGACCAAGGAACTACTGATTGTAGATTTTTTTCTTGATATACAATGTTGTTCTGGATGTACTTCAGATATATAACGTCTTACTTGAGATTCTGAAAAAAAAAATTGGATTATTAGTGTGTAGGGTCCTAATTAATCGGGCTGATAAATAAAGGAATTTAGCGGATAATTAATGGAATTTAGCGGATAAAAAAGGAAATTTCCAGATTTTTAATATTTTTGCTGATAATAAAAGAATATTCCGGATAAATTTTTTTCAGATAATTATTGAAATTTTCGGACAAATAATTTAAATTTTCAGATAAATGAAATTTTTTCTAAATAAGATTTATATGAAGGTTGAGGTTGAAAAATTCTTTAACTTTATCATTTTGAGATAAACTTATAAAAATTATACTTAGGGTACTAAAAACTTTAAAAATTCAAAATTACGAATGCAATCCACTTTTTCGCCACAAACCTAACCTAACCTATTGCAATCATAACTCCTCAAAGTAATCACAGGAACCGTGCAGGTCACTTGGGAGGTGGCACATTAGGGTCAAAATGTAAGTCTTTTTGCACAGATAGCTTCGCGACCTGGTTAGAATTATTTAACCCTTGACCTTTGGGGTCATTGACCTAGGCCATCTTGTAGTACTCGTTGAGACCTTTCTAATGATGTTTTAGATTAGTCTCTAGCTCTAATAGAACCGGAGATATATCGAATGTCCATGATATGGAAGTGTAGCCTCAAAAAAAACCAAAAATTCAACATGAATGGACTTTATTGAAATCATTTACAAACCCTGAAGATGCTGAAAATTCTATTAATAATCTTGAAATTGACTTTTATAAAATGAATCAGATCATATCACATAATCAGTTAAAATTTAAAATAAACTCTTTGAATTTCATTACAATTACAATGGAAAAACGAATCAGGAAAATTCCTTTATTTGCCCGCAAAATTCCATTAAAAATGTGGAGGGTATATTTATCCGCTAAATTTCTTTATTTATCAGCCCGATTAATTAGGACGCTTTTCGGACTAATTTTGCAAAAACTTCAAAAAAAATTGACTGATTATTTAATTCAGCTCTGAAAAACCAGCGTCGATTTTACAAAGTAGGTAAACTATATATATTATATAGGTATATAAATAATATATAATTATAAATATATAGGTCAAGGTCAAAATCAGGTTTCTAGAAGCCGAATTCCGAATCCGAATTCCGAATCCGGAAAGTTACATTTTGACGAGCAACAGAATAGAACTGAATCTGTCAATATGAGATTTTACTATAGGCGCTAACATTTTTTGAATCACAAAAAGTGAATCATTATTCATAAAAAAATATATTCTTTTTAGGTTAGGTAGGTACTTTTTTCTGAATTCTGAATTTCTGACTGATTTCTGACATTATTATTATTTTTATTTTTAATTAAAAAAGAATGTTCTGGACTTGACATTTGTTAGTAGCTTAGTTTTCATCAAGTTAGGTCAAGTGTCAGGGTGGTGGTCTGTATTATAATTATGGATGATGAATTCCTCACTGATGGGATCAAATTAGCTCAAAGGGCTGTCACTTTTGACCAGCAGAATAACTATCAAATTGTAAGTTGTCACTTATTAAATTATATATATAGCATCAATTTTTAGATATTAATTTAATTTTATGGATATTTTTCATTGTAATTGTAGGCCATTTATTTTTATCGTGAGTCGATAGCTCTTTTAGAACGATATCAAGAATCACAGCAACAAAATCAGAAGAAAGTTGAGTCAATTCAAAGTAAAATTACAGAGTATCAAAATCGGATTAATACTTTAGAGAAAGGTAATTTTTATAATTTATCTAGTTACATAATTATTTACGGTAATATATATAATACCCTACCAGGACATTATTCTTGTAGAACTAAAGTTGAAGAGCATTTTTTATGAAGAATACAGAACTGTTTTTAAGCCCAAACCTATCGAATCTCGATTTCTCACACGACATTTTATTGTCACCCTACTTTAGATTGATTTAGATAAAGGTATTAATACCTAAAGGTTCCCTACATTAGAACACATGTAGACTTCGGAGAAAGAATTTATCTTATTTCATAGAGAAGTTTAACTGGTTATAAAATGAGACTACTTACTGTTTATTTCATTCATTAATTTTTATATTCTTTGTAGTTATACTTGCCAAAGTGAATGAGGAGAAGGAAGAAGAAAATCATCAGAAGACCAATGAAGCTGATCATGAGTATGTTAGAGTAAATTTTATGTTCAATGAAGCACTGGATGAAGATGAAAAGGGCAATGAGAATGAAGCTATTGAGTTGTACAGTCAAGCTGTTGAGCTTTGCATTAAACTTGTTAGTTAGTTATTTTTAATACATTATACTTTTAAATTGTAAGGCAAGGTTAACCTGTTGCCTTACAACAGGTTAACCTTGCCTTACAATTAGTTTTAATTTAATGCTCTGTATTTTTCAGAAATCAAAAGTGGAAGATGAAACTCAGAGGAATTCTGAAGACAAATCCAACTTTATAAAGAAAATAACACAATTAGCAGGACAAGCATTAAGTAGAGCAGAGATATTAAAGGCCAAAATAAAAATGGAAACATGCTCGACCTCTTCTAGGCCATCTTTACCTTTACCTGTAAAAATTCAAGCAGGACTTACAACAAGCACAGGTAATGAATTGCTGAAGATCTTCTTTAATTTTTTAGTGTTTGTTTCTTTATGTTTTTAATAATTTACATTTTTATATTTAGGTCCTGTGCCTAGCTCTGCTGGATATACTGAAGAAGAAAAAATAGTTTTGCTAACAACTTCGAGAATCAATGGAATTGAATATGTACCTTTTTTAGATGTTGACCTGAAAGAAAAATTTGCTTACCTTTTGCCATATACGGATCCTGACGGTCTTCTTAAATTATCACCAAAACAAAAAAGTCGATTTAAGAGATGGTTAAGACCTCAAGATATATGGGGTTCAAATCCAAAAATTATAAGAGAAGGTGGGCTACCAGATTGTTTGTCAATAAAGCAGACAATAGTTAGTGATTGCAGCTTTGTTGCCAGTCTTGCCATTGTTGCTCTTTATGAAAAAAGATTTCGAACTCGACTTGTTACTGGTCTAATTTTTCCTCAAGGTAAGAGCAAAAAAATTTACTTTTTATACTAAACATAATATATTACCTAAGCACCTACTTCTTTTTTCTAGATAAAAATGGTGAACCTGTGTATAACCCAAATGGAAAGTACATGGTAAAATTACATTTAAATGGAGGTAAGTACCTAACTATATTAAATATTTTTTATCCAATTATGTATGTAGTATGTACAAAGTACAAAAGTATAAATATGTTAGGTAGTCCTTTTGTTCTTGTTTCTTATTTTTTTATTTTTTTATTAACATCCTAGTATGGAGAAAAGTTATTGTCGATGATCAATTACCTATGGGAGACCAAGGATTACTTTGTTCCTATTCTAAAAATAAAAATGGTGAATTATGGGTATCCCTATTAGAAAAGGTAAAATGAAAGATAAATTATATTAATTTATATAGTTTCATTTTAGTGTCGTTTATTTTTTATTATTAAAATAGGCATATATGAAAGTGATGGGTGGCTATAATTTTCCGGGAAGCAATAGCAATATTGACCTTCATTCTTTAATTGGCTGGATTCCAGAACGACAGTCTATAAATTCGCCAGAATTTGATAAGGAAGCCACATTTAATAAGCTTTTGGATAGACTTCCAAGAGGTGATGTGCTCATTACATTAGCAACGGGAGAGATTGGCGATTTAGAGGCTGACAGGGCAGGTAATTATTGCCATTGGTATATTTTTGGCATTTTCTTTATAAAGTATTTTTTAATAGGTTTAGTTTCGACACACGCGTACGCTGTTCTAGATATAAAAGATGTTAAGGTAATAATAAGGATGAGAACATTTTACTTTGATAGTTGAGATTATTAATTCTCTGTCATTTTTAAATAGGGTGTTCGTTTGTTTCAGCTTAAAAACCCATGGGTAATTTTTTTAAAGTCCAGCTAGAATAATTAGGTATTAAAAGTTTTAACAACTCTTTATTTTTATTAGTCCCATTTACGTTGGAGGTATGTATTATAATTTTCGATTTGATCTCAAATCTTGCCTTGTTTAATATTTTATTTTTTAGAGGAAATTATAGTGAATTGGATGTTAGACATTGGACTACCGAAATGAAAGCAATTTTAAATTATAATCCTGAAAACGCGTCAGTAATTGATGATGGGGTATTTTCTTGAAAAATGTTGAAATTCTTAATAGGTATATAGGTAGCTAAATGATTATTTTTATTTTATTCTAGGTTTTTTGGATTGACTATGATTCTGTATTAAAATTCTTTGATGTGATTTATATGAATTGGAATGTTGGACTCTTTAAATATTTCTTTTGCACACATAGGTAAAGTCTAAAGCAATGCAATAAGTAATCTAGTATTTGATCTAACTGTGTAAAACTATCTAAATAAAAAGTACAAGAATACACAATTTTAATTTAATTTTTTATTTTGAATCATATTTTAGGACTTGGTCTTCTTGTCAAGGTCCAGTAAAAGATTTGTACACAATAGGTGAAAATCCACAATATAGACTCGAAGCAAATTGTGGTGGATCAAAATCAGCAGCTATTTGGGTCCTGCTCACTCGACATATAACCGATATAGATGACTTCAAAGAGAATAAGGAATACATAACTGTATTAGTCTATGACCATAAGAATGGACAAAAAGTATTTTATCCTTGTAAGCTAAATTAATCAATATCCTATATCAAAAAATACCAATACCTCTTGATATACCCTACCAAGACCAATAGATAGATAAGACCCAACGAGAAGGAGAAAAAGAGTGTTCCCAAAATGTAGGGATAATTTTACT
>JAQIXA010003176.1:0-14843 GCA_034699045.1 Nanhermannia cf. coronata Gr-Ori-00579
AGATATGTTAATTTGATGATTTCATGAAATTTTTTTCGCGTTTCAGTAAATTTTATGACAGTTTAATTAGATGCCTAAAATAAAATAAAAAGACTTGTTAGAAATTAGAATAGTTTTTGGAAAATGGGTTGAATACTTAGGGCACGAGGACTATACCATATATTACCCATATGCCTAAAACTTGTAGTATTTTTCTATTTTGAACCTACTACAAGTAGAGGAAGGAAATAGCACTCAATATGTATGTAAATGGGATATTATTACGGTTAAAATCCAATTCAAATTTTTCAAATTGTGAACTCAATATCAATACAATTGGAATAAAAGATGTGTAAAAGCACACCTGGGCCAAAATACATGCAGTTTCTTGAAGTAAATAAAAGAGGGGAATAAAATAAATTTAATCGTTTTAAAATTTAATACATTATCTACTTGTACTACTACAGATATCACTATACTCTAGGGACCTTATAATGCTACAAAAATAGGGACAAAAAAGACATTTCTAGTTAAATAAACATCAAGAGTTGAAACAATTTAGAGGCTAAAAGATAATAATTTGAAAAAAAGTTTAGAATTTGACTCAATTTCTTTTATTTTTAGATATACCTAGGTAGGTATATTTTGAATGAGGCTTCATTTTAGTCGAAATTATTAAAATTGGACTTAATTTTTAGAATTTTTTTCCGAGATCAAATGGGGTTAAAAGCTCATTTTGATGATTTGCTTGAATTTTATTAGGTAAATTATTTTGATTTCTTTTTTTCTGAATATACAATTGTAGGTACCTATTTAACGAGTGAAAGGATTATGCTGACCTACCTGCCTGTAATTTATCTGATTTTTTATAATTTTATTGTTTGCCCAAAGCCTCGTAAACGTACAGCAGTATTCTATATACAAAAATACAAGCGTACTGAATATTCAAAAAGTTTTCGAGCTTTGAAAGGAAACCATGTAACAATGAATATCTGTAAAAAAAATGCAGTCAGGACATTGATATTTCAAACATGTAAAAATACAAATTCATAACAATTAAATTCAATTTTGATTTTGATTTTGATGAGAAGTCTAAAGTTATTGTAGTGTGACTTGTATAGTAGGGTACCTAGTGTAATTTGTTATCATATCATGAAATTCATTATGCTATCAAATTACTCGGCATTTTCAAAAAAAAATCCTAATATATAGGTAGTAGCTTTACAATATTATTATTATACATCACATCCTTGTCATTGTCAAATTACTGCTAAATATATTTTTAAATCAAGGCAAAGTATTATGTGTCAATTCAATCAAAGATTTTTGGACAAATGATTATAGAATTGAGATTTGAGATTGATCTTTGAGATTCAATAGGTGTACCTTTACAAATATGTATAATTTAATGCAAATATTTGTGCAATCAGTGGTAATGATCATTAAATCGGTTTTTTTTCAATTATCTTGTCAAGGTGAACTGTTAAATACCTACAGATAATTAGGTACTTTAGTAGTAGGCAGTAGGTAGTAAGTAATATGCATTGATTTCAGTTTTTTTATATAAAAATACCTACATTGTTAGTTTTTTAAATTTAAGATAGCTTTTTTAACTTGATAGGTACCTATACCTATTACAAGGGTTTGAAATATTTGAAATATTTGCAAGAATTTTAAGTAAAAATCTCGAATAATTGACTAGGATTACATACGATTATCTTATCCTAGCTAAATTAAGATTGTGCAACATTTTTAGCCCTATACCTGGGTGTATAACTTGTAGTAGTATAATTATTTATATGGTAAGTAATTTGTAAATTTCAATCAAATACATGCTATTTATTACAGTGAAAGGAAAAGTAATTATGTTAATGTTCATTAAATCCTTGTCTCAAATTGTAATCCAAAAATGCTTACAATATCTTATTCTTGGACTTAATAACTTTATTCATACATGCGTGCATGCATAAGTATTTCTACTTATAGTATCAGTTTAGTATACTTAAGCTTAAGATTAATATTACATCTTTATGATGTATTTATTCTATACAAAGATATTATTCTTATTCAACTTTGTCTATTAATCTCTCAAGTCCCACACAATTTCTTAAGTTTTTAATGCCAATTTTGCAGATCTCCAGTCGAGTTTTGGATTTTGAAAATTTTACACTTTTTGAGTCAAGCTTAATTTCAAAATGTGCGTATCAAAAGCACTTTATCTCTCTCAGACTCTCAAGATACATTATACTATTATGGGTTCAAAGTATTTCTACACTTTAAAACTTGAAAAACTTTGTAATATTTATACGAGTAGCACTGATAGTACTACTTTTACTAGTGTATTTATCATTAGATAATGATATTATTTAACTTGGTCTTTGGGTGAATTCCTGTGGTTTTTTGAATTTTTGATGTAATCATCACCACTCAATCATGTAAAATTACTGCCTTGAGGCTAAGGCTAATACATACAAATTTTTCTAAAATTATGATTACAATGTGTCAGCGTAAGATTTTGATGAATCAACATATAATGAGTATAATACTCTTCTAATTTTTATGCGATTTTTTGCTCATTTAGCCAGAGATTTGGCAAAAAAAGCTAAATATCTGAGTCAATGTGATTCATACACAATTATTTCTAGGTATGTAGGAATACAATCGACATGCTCTGTTTTTCAAAGTCTAAAGCATTAAATTCATTTTTCAAAATTATTTTTTGTTTCAAAATATTTGATTGATTACATTTTGAGATATGAGTATACATATAGTGTATGAAGTTTAAACTTAAGAATTCTCCACACTTGAGTTTCAATTTTATCTTGAAGTCTTGAAGTACGATAATTACAGAATTGAGAAAAAAATGCTTATCAATATCAAAGGTATTACAAATCTGTGGTTTATAAATGGCGAATTTTTCTATGAAAAATTGATTAATATTTTTGTGTATTTCTTGGAATTTATGAATCAGTTTTGTGTAGATACATTGGTACTGAAGTAGATCGAAAATAATCAAAAATGCCTTGTTATAATAGCATACTTTGGATAGGTATTCATGAATGAATGATTTTGATTTTTTGCGTAAGGTAGGTACTTTGATTAATCATACTTGTAATTTTAAGTAGGCTAGGCTCATTACAATTACAATTACCTTACAGAATTACATAGTTTTCTCACATGAGTCACAAACTTGTAAGAATTAAAACTTGCATACTTTTCAGCTTAAATTTCATTTTTTTTTTGCAAAGATTTTGTGAGAAAATTTCGAATAAAAAGAGTCTTAAAAGTGGAAGAAAGTCAATTGAATTAATTTGTTTTTTAAGTACGTTTTAATTCTTGTTAAATTAATTTTACAGAGTTGATGATTTCAAATGCTTCATAGGGAAAAAAATGTACTTTCTTTACGCATTTATCTAACTGATTTATGAATTTTGGACAATAATCTCGTAGATACAAGAGACATGCTAAAGATAAGTTTTAGTACCCTATGTTATGTTATGACAGTAATTAAATACAACTTTCAGATTTTTCTAAAATCCTTTATTATTCAATTTAATTCTCAAATCATTTCCTTTTCTTTATAACTTGACACTTGGGTCTATGAAAATATTTAAGAGTTAATACTTTTCCTCTTAATTTTAATGATCATAATATGCTTAAATGTACTTAAATACAATTAGTTTAAAATGACATTTAAATAGTATATACTTGTGTATAAGTAGTTACATTTAATGTTCGAAATTCGAATGAGAATTGTGTCATGAACGTGAGAAATTCGCTAATAATTTACGACTCCTCAAGGGATAATAATCACGAATTTTTGTAGAGCTGATTTTGTTTTTTTTACACTTTTTTTTGTCGTAAGTTTTTACTTTTTTTTGTGTCAATTTAATTGAATTTGGTCATTTGGAGTTGGAGTCTAATAAAGGTTTGGTTTTTTAATATTTTGACCACATTCAAGGCGATTTCACTTGATATTTCTGCACCAAATACTAAATTATAATTGCAGTTTTTTTTAATGTAAACTTACCAATACTGCCTTAAAGCTTATAAATCATATTACCTACTAATACTATTATAATTTATGAAAAAAAAATTTTTAGAAAGAATATTCTAGTTTTGATTTTTATGATATCTTGAGGTTAGATTCTTTAGTAGTAGGTGAAATGTGAGGTGAATAATTGCAAATTTCAAGATTGAGAAAAATCGAGACTTCCGGGTATTTAATAAATTATGGATAGCAGTTGTTATGTAATACCTACTAACCTATACAAATATTGAAATTTTCTTGAGCTTTTTAATCTAAATACTTGAGTACACAATGATATGAATATCGGGTAGTAGTATAACTCTGTGTGTTGATAATTAGCTAGCTTAGGTTTTGCAAATTTTGACTTTGACTTATGAGATAAATCGCTTGAACTTGTGTAAGTACATAGTCTAGGACTAGGAGAAGTTGAGAATATGTTATATGACAATGACAAGAATCAAGTATTATGATTCTTTTGATCCTGATAAGATAACAAGGGCTTTAGTATTTAGTTCGTGTTTTCAAACATTTGTTCTTTGAGATCTTGGATCAGTACTAGTGCTAGGAGTAGGGTAAAAAAGACATAACAGAACAAATATTGTCATACGAGTTCGAGTGATATTTCTACTACCTTACCTTAAAAACTACATTTCCTACATTAATACACGTAGAACATTGTCGAATTTAATCTTCTCAAGATACGGAGATTCAGTTTAATGCAAAAAATCTAGATGAAAATCTACAAATCTGGAAACTATCATACATTCTGCAGTCCAAATCCTTAGATTTTTAACTACAAATAAATACCATACTTTTTCAGGTATTTAAGTTAGTAACTTAAATACCAACTTATACTTATATGCTATTGATTTACTGGAAATGTGATAATTTCAATTTCAATTTCAATTTTCTAAAGTACAAATATGCTCTTTGATTTTGTATTTCCTAACGATTTTGAAAAAATTTGATGAAATAGAGATACCTAATATCAGCTATTATTTCAGAGTAAAAGTAAAATAACACACCCTATTTATTGTAGATTTTATAGTTCATTTATACGTTTGAACTTTTGTGTCAAAAATATAGATATTACAAGGTACGAAGGTTGAATTCAGTTGAAGTTGAGGAGACAAGTCGACCGAAACCTTAACTGATATACTGCAGACATAATGGATATTCTTCGCAGATCGTTGAGCAATAATTTGAGGATTGAATGTCATACTTTTAGTTTTGGTATTACTATTTTGGACAGATCAGATCGGTTTCTCCCCATTGTACACTACAGACTACATAGGTATTGTATTTTTTATATATTTTTTTTTGAAAATTCTAGAACCTCTGGAGTTTGAAAGGATATGACCACATAAAAAGCAAAACTATTGTAGAAATTCTATTGTATTTTCTAAAAAAAAATTAGCGGTCATTATTACGATTTTGAGTTCTAGAACTTAAAAAATTTACTATGGTTTGGTTTGGTCAAAGGCTATTATATTTTATGAAATACTTGATCATTCTTTCCATCATTGGGTTTGATTGCAAGAATCAGAGTTATTTTATTTTATTGCAAAAATCGAGATCAAGTATTTTTTGATCTGTTAATAAGAAAGTGAAGTATTGTGAATTAAATGTGTGAATAAGGACAGGAGAAAAAAGTGCCATAAAATTTACTACAGATACAATAGTCCATTTAAATTCTTGAGGTTTTTTCAATCATAAACTTGAGCTTGAGCTAGAGTCTAAAGTGCTCTACATAATCTAAAAGCTTTCAATCTCATTTGCATTTGACTGGTCTAATTACAGATTATGATATGAAATTAATATTTAAAATTAGCCTTCAAAATTGATGTCTAATGAATTCTGTCCATTAGCATTTGACATGCTATATACACTTTTGAAATTTGAAACTTTTACGATTAAATTAGATTCACTATCTATCAGTAGGGTACTATACTGTTACTGTATTAAGCCATTTTTTAGCGATATTCTTATTCCTTTACATATTGAAATCCTAGATTTCCTAATGTAATCAAAGGGGTGAAAACTAGGATTTCAAATTGAAAATACGGATACTATACTATAGGATAAAAGTATGTTATGTTTATGTCAGTTCTAATTGTGCCCTATTGATTTGAATGGGAACGACAAAAGTATTATTTTATTTTCTATTATTTTATTACTACCTGCTGACAGTGTTTCAAATCTGATTTGATCTTTATGCAAAGAATAGAATTTCTGCATAAAGTACCTCATTTTATTAGACCAAACATGGATTCTGATTATAGGATATAGAGTTACTGTATGATAAAACTTAATTGTATCAGAAAAGGAGAAATCAAGAGGTCATATAAGTACTAGATACCTATACCTATAGTATTTGGTATTTGTAGGTAATTGAATTAAGCCCAGCAGTGATTTATATTTTAATTTCTCACCTTTTATTTCAATGACACGATCACAATCAAGATTTAAATGGGATTATCTCCATTGACTAGGTAGTTAAAATGGAAACAATTGAGGTTTTATTTCAGCTTTTGGAGTTAATTTAAACTAGGATTTATTTTACTACCTTACAATTAGATCAGTACTACTTTTCTATAAGTATCCGTTAACTTATCTTTAAACTCTTGTTCAGTTTTATTTTAAATTAAATTTAATGTCATGTAGTTTTCTGCTCTCATTTGAATTTGTTGGCTTTGAGAATCAATGTGTCTCGTTAGCATATGGTTAATAGGAGATTTATTTTTTAATTCCCCTCTGGTGATTCAATTAATGAGATTTCAAGAAGATACTAACTAGTGTAGTAGAAACTTATGTAGGTATTTCAAGTTTGAAAATTTTCAAGTCTTCAAAATATAATCGAAAATCACAGGGTGAAGTAAATACATAAGTAGATTTAATTTTCGTAGCATTTTAGTTCATTAATTTTGTGAACTTATGCTTGTGACAGTAGGAATAAGTAAGTAAGGGCTATTTATGAATTCACAGTTTGACTTGAGGCTTATAGGATTTTAATTTTAGATTTTGAGATTTTGAGACAGTAGTTATTATAGAGAGGGAATTGTCATTTGGATTTTAATAATTTGAGAGATTTTTGATTGTCATCATTTCATTATCAAGCACCCGCAGTATCTTATTGTAGCAATATATAACTATCTCATCAGTATCAGTCAGTTTTATTCAAATTCCTTTGGGCGGTAAATACCTTTATTCTTATAATTAAGTGATATAAAATTAAAAGAATACCCATTCAAATTATTTATTTTAAGACAAATGAAATTTTTTCGAGTGCCGATTGACTAAAAAAAAACTTGCAAAAATATCGTCATAAAAATTTCTCAAGTTTGGTTCGAGATTTGGGTAGTTTAAAGGTTTCAAAATACAATTTATGAGAAAGTTTTTGAAATTTTTTAGTGTTTACAGGGTCTACAGATATAAGTACTGTATTAAGTATAAAGAATTAAATTGCTCTTTAAAATTTGATTTAGCCATTGTTGTATTCTCCTAAAATGTTCATTATCATTTCATTATAAAGTACCTAAATGGATCTGAATACTAAAAATAAGTACCCTATAGAGTTAGCATCTGTTTTATTATATCCCTATAGATAAGAATAAACATTTCTTATGAAAGGGGTGATAATTTATTTCAATTTCTATCTAGATTTAAATATGAATATGAAATAAGATACTTTTCTCTACCAAAATTCAGAATGAAAGTTCTGATCTGATATACCTCTAGAAATGAGCTTTTAAATCCTATTCTTTCAAACTCAAAATATTGTATTTTGGCTTCTTGGCTTTCTCCACTGTTTTGCATAAGAATGGATGAAGTTTGAGGGTAAAAGTAATAATCACCCTTGGTATAAGTAATCATGATAGGTGTTAGGGTAAGCCAAAATACTACTAGAATAAACAGAACCTAAAAAAAACTGAAATATAAAATATGGTTATA
This sequence comes from Nanhermannia cf. coronata Gr-Ori-00579, assembly GCA_034699045.1. Lineage (NCBI taxonomy): Eukaryota > Metazoa > Arthropoda > Arachnida > Sarcoptiformes > Nanhermanniidae > Nanhermannia > Nanhermannia cf. coronata Gr-Ori-00579. Next base: position 7,961 of record JAQIXA010003176.1, read on the forward strand.
TCCATATGAAAGTGTCAGAAAAGGAAACAAAAGTTTAAGTTTAAGTAAAGGTAATACTAGTACTGATATTAAGGGGTGAAATAGATAAAAATTCTAACAATATTTCTCCCTTCTACTATAAGTACCTAAATAGTATTACAACTATTTCTATTTCATTTTTTTTTCTACACATTTCCTCTGTGTCTTTGAGATTTATGCGAATAATATCTTGGTTCTGAGACTTGGTTGCATTCTTTTGTACTATTACTATAACACACACACATTTCACCAACTATTTGGGGCTCATAAGCGGTGATTTATGAGTCAATTATGAAATTTTCTCACCGCAAAAGTTTAGCCACAAAAAGGTTTGAGAATCCGAGAGATTCCAGAGTTTGTATCCTTCTAGTAAGTCTTTAATAAGAATACTATACGGATAGTAAGGGTTTGGCTGGATCTGGTAAGAATTGGCTAAACTTTTCTCAACACCTCTTATGGGAACAATGAGATAGTTTTAAATTTGAATATGAAATAATATTAGATTATTATTATTATAGAGGTTATTACAAGGTTTTGTAATGTAATAAGACTTGTAAGTTACAAGGGGTTATTCGATTTATTAAGTGGCAATTTAAGCCAAGTATCATTTCAATTTTATTTTCATAAAATCCTTTTTCATTTCCTCAACACTTTGCACTTTACACAAGTTTAAGTTTAAGTTTTAAGAGAAAAGTTTAATGAGACCAAGACCAAGACCAAATAATTTGGTTTGGTTAGTTGAAATGCCTTTGATTTCAATGTCATTTGGTCTAAATTTAATCTGTCAAAAATGGTCATTTTTCTGCAAAATGTCACGAGTTTTTAGTCAAAGGATAGTCAGTCAGATGCTTTCAAAATAAATGTTCATTTTTGAAAAAAATGCATTTTTTTGAATCGAAATTTGATTCTTTCAGAGATTTTCTAATATTTTTAGGTATGAATATTTTAGCAGACCTATCGTTAATTTTATAATAACTTTATAAAATTTGACCCTCGAATTGACCAATGTTATTTGGTCAAAAAAAATGTCCAAATTATTTATTAAGACAAATGAAATTTTTTCGAGTCGCCGATTGACTAAAAAACTTGCAAAAATTTGCCAAAAAAATTCTCAAGTTGTTCTGGAAAGCGCTAAGTTTTCCACTATTTCTTCAAAAATGCCCAGACAAAGTCAAAGCCTAAGCACTAATCAGTATCAGTCTTGTGACTTGTGCTTAAAATTCAAAAAAAAAATTGTATAAATTTTGTAAAAAATGCATTTTTTGAATATAATTTGAATTTCTTTGCTGAGATTTTCTCAAATAATTTTAGGTATTTTAACCGAGTTATTGGCTAGGTATTTTATTACTTCATAATATTTAACCCTCGAATTGAAATAATTTATGGTTTGTGTGTGAGGGGGAAACGACCACAAAAGAAAGTGTGAATTTTTTTCAATTGCCAATCTAAATCTAAATTGCCCTTTTATTTTATGATGGCAAACATTGAATTGAATTATTTCTTCATTTTCTTCAATTTCTTCGGGTTTCTTTCATTTCCCTGCACGAATCTCTCGAACGAAGAAAACTTTGGTTTTTATGCTCAAGTTTTAATAATGTAGTATCGTAAATATATGGAGCTTGAACTTATTTAGTTGAAGTTTTTGAGAGAGAGAGAGAAAAAAACAATAATAAAGGAAATGAGCCTTGGAAAGAATTGCAAATCTCAGATTTTTTTTTCAAGTATTTCTTACTTACTTTGGTTTGTTTAACATTATACTTTATTAACGACTACATAGTAGTATACTTAAGTATAGGCATTTAATGGGCAAGTTATAAAATAAAATAAAATAAGTTGTATGTATTTCTCCTCTATTTATGAAATTTATGATATAAATATTCTTAACCAATCTATCTTGCTGACTTTTGACATGAGTTTTGTGCTCCTGCTTTTTAGTTTAATATCAAGAGCTATAAGTCAAATCAAATTGTATAAGTGTATGCCTTTTTTTATGATCAATTTTTTTCCATTTAGGCCAAATTTAGGTCAAATATGAATCAAAGGATACTGAACTGATATGCTTATGTAATATCGTTTAAATATTTTTTATAGAAATATGAAACAAGTCAAGTACTTGGAAATCTTGAGATTTGAGATGTTGAACAAATCTCGCATTTCATATTACAAATTCAAATCAAAAATGACATAAGTAAGAGTAGATTGATATGGATTTCCTTTATAAAAACTTTTTCTATCTTCTTGGTGTAATGGGGACATTAACATTGACAAAACTATTAGATTTGGATATACAAAATGTATATTTGTATATTATTCAAGAGCTCAAGTACCTACTACTACTACTCGTATGTAAAATATAATGTATAAGTAGATAGTTTTACTTTTCATGTCATTTATTTCCCAGTGAATTATGATTACTTGGTACATTCTTCTTACTTTATTTTGTCACTTGTATTTTGCTTTGAAATTTTTTTCCTAAGACTAAAGTAGCCTTCAAGTTTTTGGAAAAAATGTAAATAATTTAGGCGTAAAATACAAGGATAGATTATAGATAGTACCCTATCTATCCATGTACTTTAGGTTTTTTTGAACTTGCTAAAATTTCAAGTTGGAGATGTTAAGTGCTCTTTTTTACGTGCCTCATGTGTTTAATCTAATATGTAGATTGATTGTAGGATTTTTTTTACTCATTTCGACTTGACTTTTTGAGAGTTTATTTCTTAGGAAAACAAATAAAAAAAGTTTAATTTAGTTTCCTAATTCAAGTTTCGAGCTACTTAACTGACCGGTTTAAAAGTACTTAAAAAGTTAATGGTCCAAAATAAATTTTTTAAATTTTTTGTATGAAGCTCTTAAATAGCTTTAGGAGTCGATTGGGAGTTTAATTTTGAGGATTCTCAAGTGCGGCAAAAACTCTTTTAGGTAATTTCTTTTTTTTCTTGACTTGAATCGTACTCGTATAAAATTTGTTCTTGAATTATATATAGTCTTAACTATCAAGCCTTTAGGTATATTGATATTTTTGAAAATATTTGAATATTTTATGCCTTTGGCATTGATAAATTTAATGGAGCTATGAAATGAAGAATTTAATTGTCTAATGAGCTGAGCTGTGTGTCGTCAATAAATAAAATTCTGTAATTATACGAGCACTTTTGTAAAGTATGTATGAGTATTTATCTACTTGTATAAAAAAGAATGGAAATTAATGATAAGTCTAGTTAAATGGTCACAAGTTAAGTAGTAAATTTGGAGGGTTTGATATAAACATGACATTTTTGGAAATTACCCATTTAAAGTGGTTAAAGTCATCAAGTCTTTTCGAAGCAAATGACGATTGTTGATAACTCTGGAAGATGAACTTGTTAGAGTTAGAGGTTTACTGTACTGTACTCGTAGTAGTACCAATAGGGGTAGACTAGGAATAGTTCAGAAAAGTTTTTAGAATTTGGACATTTTGTTTTCGTATGAACGATTTTAAATTTTGATCTGGAAATTGTTTGATAAAATCTTGGCTATCTTTATGATATCCTAGATATCTAAATATCAGGACAAAATTACAAATTATTTGTAATTCATATACGAAAACAGGCCGTCTTAATTTCAAAAATGCTTTCGAACTATCCTTAATCTACCCCCTGGTAGTTAGTAGTATGAAGTTGAAAACTTCGTGTTTTATGTCTCGAATGACAATATAAGTTTCGAGAATAATAATAATAAAAAATCTGTCCTGTACTCGTATAGTAGACACGCTTAATATGAACAAAATTTGACAAAATAAAAGTGTCCAAAAGTAAAGGTCAGAATTTTTATCAAATATAAATGAATTTCTCACTCAAAGATTCTCTTTATAATAGCGAAGATCTCATTTTGAAAATCTTACCTTAAGACGGTATTTTTTAATGAATATTATATGCTTGACAGGATGTATTTTGACCAAATGGCCATTAACAAATAGAATAGAATTTGAGCTTATGGAGTTTTTAACGGGATTTCTTTATACTATTTTTTGATTTTCGCTGAGAGGTCTTATTTCGAGCGTCGTCCTTTAGATATGTGAATCGAAAAGGACGGGACTTTTGTGATTAAATTGGTGATTTATATCTTCTGATTGCTCATTGAGCCATTTCTCGATTTCACCAAATTACTTTTACCACTAAAGTCTATTTCTATTTCTATTCTTTGAGATTTCTATTCTGTTCTAAAGAGGTATAAGTACCCTACCTATATATCTATAAGAAAAGAAAGAAATCAAGACCTTTGCCTTCAATTCAATGTAATATACTTAAGTACCTTACATAATATGTAAGTACTTAGCTTTAAGAATTAGGTATTTGGAGAAAGCAAAAGCAAGTAAATACCTTCGAGTTTTTGAGACCATAAGACCATTACTGTATGATGTTCTTTCAGCACCACCTTCATTGTTTATAGCTTTGACTATTTGATACTCAGATCTCAGAATTACAACCATTTTCATTGACATAATAAATCTTTATACCTAGGTACTTATTATTATAAAAACTTTTGCATTCCAGGATCTTCTAGAAATATTCTAGAGAGAATACCAATTGGACTTTTCTTTCTATTTCTACTTGACTTGTACCTAGGCTAGGCTCATGTTCAGTACTATGTAGTAGGTTTATGACAGGGGGATGAAAAATGGTTTGAAAGATAAAATCAGTACTAATAATACTATGAGGAGGGTTCAAATCGAATGTATTTTTGATCTAATTTATTACCTACCTTTTAATAAGGAAGGACATTAAGAATGTATAGATACATATTAAGGAATTCGAATGTCCTCGACTATTTCGTGAAGAATACATATTATTATTCTAGTACCTAGCTGTAGAATTGAATTGGTCTTGTCTTGGGCTAATATTTTGACTTCCCCTATTTGCTTTCCTGGTAGTTTGGCTTTTACTGGATGGGGGTTTTCATCGAAATCGAAATTTTTTGGAACTTTGTGAGACAGTCAAATAGAAATAGATGGGTAAATTATTGGTGAGTAGGGAAAGGCAATCTAAATTCTTAGGCTGGTTTAACATCACATTTGGAATTTTGGGCAAAAAATGTCAAGCTATCAAATTTTACAAAATTTACAAAATTTAAAAAATACAAGCTACAAGTACAAGTAGGGTACATAAAGTAGGTTTACGAACATTCATCAGTCTTTTTAAATTTTTACAAAATAAAATAACCAAAATGCTATAGGCTATAGGCTATAGCATAAGTAAGTTCCTTTTCTATGAACCTGAATATTTTTAAAATACAAAGTAGAAGTAGGCAGTATAGGCATATTAGATAAATGGTTTAAACTTTGATTTTGATGAATGATAAAGCAAGCATGATACCTACTCTTATCATGCGAAAAAATTTTTTTTAGAGTTTGACGCCGTTTTGATCATTTTTTGTATAATTAGTCTGACTTTAAAAATCAAAGTTTAGATTTTAGTACTGGAAAAACATTTTGGATGAAATTTCTAATTTTTATGTTTTTTTGACACTATTTTTCAGATCAAATGGTAGTTAAGTACTTTGCATAAAAGGATTTAGTAGTAGGTAGTATCTAATGTACATTGTGTAAATTGAATTGAATTGAAAAGTTTACATTTTGGTCGATCTCATAGCACAGTACCTACTAGCTCAAGTGTTTTCCCAAGAAGATATCGAACGGAAATTTGGTAGAAAGAAAGGGTTGAAATTTTAGGAATAAAGTACATTATTTGTATCTCTACTTTTACTTATAGTGAGTAAAACTACATCAGTTCTAGTAAAGATATTAAGTTCGGTAGTATGTACTTTTAGTAGTAAGTATTCGGATACTTAAGTGTTGTTTTGGTCATGTTCTTTCAGCTTTTTAACTCCCTAATCCTACGAACACAAGGGGACATTTGCAATTCTACCGGTTTTAAAACGGATCCTCGATTTTAGCTGGGGTTCCCGTTAAGCTAGGTAAATAAAGTCGCAGTGTAAATGAAAGTGAAATTTTAAACAAGAGATCAAGATCAAGGACTATATATTAGTTTTACATACCTTAAACCTTTGGATATAGAATACCTACCTATTGTACATGGTATATAGGTAATTTAATTTGATGCAATAGTTTAAATGCAAGGTGGTTTGCACTTTGAATTGACTTTTGAATTTAAAATTACATTTTACTAGGTACATACATATAGAGTATAAAGCATAGGTTAGGATAGATTATTTTGCATAAGGTATGATACGATAGCTCATGGGGTGTATTTTATTAACCTTTTTGGTCTCTGAACTTTTGTGTATTTATTTACTTTGGTATCTGCATCGGATTTATAAATAAACACAAATTTATAAACATAAATGTCTATGGTAGGGTAGGGTACAAATACTGTATTACCTAATCATATTTAGTTATTATGTAAACTGGAAGTTGAGAATATTGTTTGAACTTTCAAACTACTGAATCTGAGTGTGTAATGAACGGAAGTTAATATTGTTTGCTTAAAAGTACTCAAAACATTAGAGTATTTCATATCTTTTGAATTACTTGGTAGTACACTCACTTACCTAGGTAAGTATTTACTCTATTCAAAATCAAAAGCCAAGTGAACCTCTTTAATTTTTGATTGATTGAAACACCGTTTACATTTCTTTTTAAATTAAATAAATTCTATCTTAAACAATTAAGTAGGTAGGTTGTTTAAATGGTATGGATTTTTTAACTAACGATAAGAGTATAGTTACTTTTTGCATAATTTAAGTCTTGAAATTGTTGTAGGTATGTCCTACAACTTGTAGGTTTGTCTCCTTAATATGATCCAAGAATCAAATCAAGACTTGATTATGACTTTTGGACTCGACTTTATAGAAGTAGACATAAAGCATA